>PVKA01002017.1:5795-118003 GCA_004027165.1 Ctenomys sociabilis | reverse complement strand
TGAAGAACCAGCTTTTGGATTCATTAATTCTTTGAACTGTTTTCCTTGTCTTTATTGAATTAAATTCTGCTCTAATCTTTGTGTTTTCTTCTCATCTTTGGGCTTTGGGTTTGGTTTGCTCTTCCTTTTCTAGTTGTTGGAGGTGCAGCATTATGGTGCTTATTTGTTCCCTTTGTTTTCCTCATATGTGAGCTCATAGCTATAAATTTACTTCTGAGAACTGCTCTCATCCCGTTCCATAAATTCTGATAAGTTGTGCTTGAATTTTCAGTGAATTGTAGAATTTCTTGTTTAATTTCATCTGTGTCCCATTGGTTGCTGAGTAGGGTGTTGTTTAATTTCCGTGTATTTATTTATTTATTTTTTTCTGCTTTTCTTTTGTTGTTTATTTCCAGTTTCATTGCACTGTGGCCATATAATACTCATGGGATAATTTCTGTTTTGTTGTATATCCTTAAGCATGACCTGTGGACTCATGTGTAGTCTGTTTTAGAAAGTGACCCATGTGCAGCTGAAAAAAACTCGTATTTAGCTGTGGCTGGGTGGAACACTCTGTATGTGTCCACCAAGTCCATTTGTTCCAAGCTCTGGTTCTGTTCTGTGATTTCTTTGCTAATTTTTTGTCTGCTTGACCTGTCTCTTTGGGATAAGGGGTGTTAAAGTGTCCTGTTAAGATTGTGGTATTGGATAGTAGATTTTTCAGGTTCATTAAGATTTGTCTTATGTAGTTGGGTGTTCTCGTGTTTGGTGGGTAAATATTTATGAGTTATATCTCTTCCTTTTGAATTTTTCCCCTAACCAATATATAATGGCTTTCTTTATTTCTCTTGGTTTGAAGTTGAGACTGTCTGAGAGCAGGATTGCTATTGTTGCTTCTTTCTGAGGTGCTAGGGCATGCAGTATTGTTTTCCATCATTTAACTTTCAGCCTATGAATTTCTTTATGAGTTAAATGTGTTTCTTGTGTACAGCGTATTGTTGGATTTTGCTTCCTAATCAACTGCACTGGTCTATTTCTTTTAATTGGTGAATAAGTCCACTTACACTGATGGTTATAATTGAGATATATTGACTTAATGATCAACACGTTAACTACCTTCTGTTGTTTACTCCTTTTTCTCCTGTGTTTAATTGTTTGCCCTATTTGCTGGGTTATGTCCCTTCTCATTTGTGGAGTTCTGATCATTTTGGTCCATCTCTAGAATAGAGTTGATAAACTTTTTTCCATTCTTTGTAGTGTTGGCTTTGTTACTATGAAATTCTGTAGGTGTTCTTCATCATGGAAGTATTTCATTTATCCATTAAGCTTGAAAGAGAATTTTGCAGATTATAACATTATGGGTTGGAATTTGTTTTCTTGCAAGAGTTGAAGTACTCTGCTCCATGCTCTTCTTGACTTCTTTCTTTGTGAAGAGATGTCTGCTGTTATCCTGATGGGTTCTCCTTTAAATGTGAGCAGTTTCTTTTCTCTAGTGGCTTTTTGTATATTGTTCTGCTAGATTTCTGGGATCTCGACTATTATATATCTTTGTTTGTTTTTAATTTGCTGGATGTTATTTGGAGTTCTATATGCTTCAGTTTCCTGAATGTCAGATTTTTTCCTCATATTTGGGAGGTGTTCTGCTATTACTCATGCTGATATTTTTATGTCATTTGTATTGAGTTCTTCTTTCTCATTGATGCCTTTTGTTCTCACATTGTTCATCTTTGCATCTTCTTACACGTGATGAATTATTTTTTCCTTCATCCTAGTTGTTTTTAAGAAATCTTTTCTTACCTTTTCACTAGCTGAAATGGCATCTTCAAGATCTGAAATTCTATCTTTGCTTTTACTCAAACAATTTTGAAAGCTTATGATTGAGATTTTTAAGTTCCCTTAAGCTTAAGATTTTAGGTCTCTTTGACTGATTCAAGTGATCTATTTTTTCCCTATATTTCTCATTCAAGGCTTCCATCATTTTTCTGTTCTCTATTTTTTCTATCATTGACTTTTTGTGAAGTAGTTATTACTGCTTTAATTATAGTTATCTTTCTTTTTTTACTTCAGAGATTATTTCTGATCTGATTTCCTTTATATGTTTCTGCTGTTTATTATTTACTTTAGACACTATTAATTCAGAGTTTTCTTTTTTATTTCAGAGGTTATTTCTGATCTGAGTTCCTCTATAGCTTTTTGCTGTTGTTTCTTTACTTAAGACACCATTAATTCATATATTTCAGCCATGTGATTCCCAATTTCTTCTGTGCTGATGTCTTCTGCATTTGTTCTGGGTGGGCTCAGGGCCAGAGATTACATTTTGCTCCACGTCTTTGTCATTTTGTAGAGCACTATCATCTAACCTTTGGTGTAGAGCTTTGGTGCAGTTATAACATTAGCATCTCCTGAAATTCTTACCCAGGAGAGATTATATGCTTAAGGCAGTTATAGTTTTGTATTTACAGAACTGCAACAAGAAACACTGATAATGGGTAATGATATTTAGGAGTTGATAAACTTTTGTAAATAATGGCTTTGTATTTTAGTTAGAGCAATCATTTGTCAGAATAGCTAAGTAGATAATAAATTGGGAATTTGTAGTTAAGTTAGTTCCACTAAGTCCCATCTGTTCACCTCCCCTTGATGTACCTGGTGTTTTCTAGGCAGACAAGTTCATCCCGGTTACCTTTTGCTCCCTTTCTCAGGAGAGCCAAAGGGTGGATGCTCTTATAGATTTGGGTCTAGCAAAGTATGTCAGCTTACCAGTTGCATGTCTACAAAGTTTGAATTCATCCAGGTGTAGTACTCCATTGTATAAAACTGCCACATCTTTTTGCCTTGTGTCTGGCTGCTGTGTTCAGCTTTTTGTACAGCCCGTGGATGTGAAACTGCTGGGCACCTCAGGAAAGATGTTCTGCTCCTGGGTTAGCTGAGGGGTTCTGGCCCCTAGACACTCTGCAGGGACTTCAGCTGCAGAATTTCACACCAGGCCTGTATGCCAGGCCTGGGCTGAGTCTGGAGTGGTCCAGAAATAAGGACAAAAGTACTCACTCACAGGTTTGGCTTGGGCTGTGTCCGGAGGGATCCATCAGGCACAGGAGAGTGTGGAAGTTCTCTCACACACATTCCAGGACTGGGCTTGGGTTGTGTCTTTAATTTGATTTTGAAGAGTAAAAACAGAAACAAAAACAAATGGAAAAAAGGTAGAAATAGGGTAATATACAACAATGCATATGTTATAGATTTTCAGAGTAGAAATAGCTAATTAACAATGGGTGTTATATTATCTATTTTTATCAACAAATCTGTTGCTTAGTTTAACAGATATGTTTATACAAGGTTGGAGAAATAATTTAATATTGGTGCTTGCTTTCAAAAAATCTTAATTTTTTTGTTTTAATTTACTTTAAAGAGAGTATCATAATTGATAAGACATTGGGAGCAGTACACATTTAGAAGACCAAGATGAGAGACATTCAACCATAGGTTTTGTATTACACATTGCTGTCTCTGATGTAGTTGCTCAGATCACAGATATCAGCATACAGAGTTAGTCAAGATGAAAATTGTAAACATTAACTGCTATTAAAAAACTGATGGAAATTATGAGTACAATCATCTCAGCCATCCTATATAAATACTTACATGTTTTTCCCTCCATTATTTTTTTTTTTCTATCTTTTTTCTTTCTCTCATCTTCATTGTTTAATCCTTAAGTTGATTCTTTCCATTTTACGATACCTATTATACTTTTCAGGTTTATTCTTTCAGGTTCTTATACTAGGAAGACAATATGATATTTATTCATGTGGGTCTGATTTAGTTCACTTATGAATATATCCTCTAGTTGTATCCACACAACTATAAAGGCTATGAACTTGTTTTTCTTTATAACTGAGTAGTACTCCATTGTATAAAACTGCCACATCTTTTTCCATGCATTCCTCAAGTGATGGGTATTTTGGTTGTTTCCAACATTTTGCTATAATGAATTGTGCTGCTATAAACTTGGGTGCATATATATCAGTATGGTATGGTGTTTTCAGTTCTTTAGCGGGAAATAATCATAAGGGCAGCAATGGCTGGTTTGGATGGGATTTTCAGTCCCAGATGTTTGAAGAATCTCCACACTGATTTCTTTTTTTTTTCTATTCTTCTTTTCCTGTATTTTAGGGAAGGGTCTATAGGGTATTCAGGGTCTCACTACTAGGTCGGACTCATGATTCTCCTGTTTACAACTTCCCAAATTCTGGGATTACAGGTATCCGCCAGCATGCCCAGTCTCAATTGCCATCTCAGTGTGCCCCAAGTGCAATGTGGGCACAGCAGGGCTGGAGATCGGACCCTCAGCCCTTGCACCTGCTTGCATATGATTTAATCTACTAAGCTATTTGGCCGGCCCCACAGTGATTTCCATAGTGGTTTCAGTCTACATTCCCACCAGCAGTGGAGAAAGATTTCTTTTTCCCCTGCATATCTCTCCAACACTTGTTATTAGTTGATTTCTTTATGATAGACATTCTTTCTGGGATGAGACGGTATTTCAATGTTTTAATTTGCATTTCTCTAATGGCCAGTAGTGTGGATCTTTTATTCATATATTTATTTGCTACTTTTTATGTATTTAGTATAGGGTCTACTGGGTCTCCTTGCACAGATAAGACTCATAGTGATCGTCCGTTTTCAACCTTCCAAGTGTTGGATTACTGCTGCTTTTATTTCTTTCTCTGAGAAGCTTGTATTCATTTCACATGTTCAGTTTTTGATTGGGTCTTCAAAGTTCAGGGGCTAAATCATTTTAATTCTTTATATAATTTGGATAGAAGTCCTTTGTCTGAGTGATTGTTGGTTATGATATTTTCCAGATTTGTGGGTTGTCTTTTCTCTGTGTTGGTGATTTCTTTTGACATGCAGAAACTTCTCAATAAGATGAGATCCCAGTTGTTAACTTTTTTTTTAAAGCACAACTGTAAGTTTTTTCATTTATTTTTATTTATTGAACTACAAATGTCAATCCGACATTCAAGACACCTTAACAAGACAGATTCAATAAATTAATACATTGCAAATTGTTTTCATAATGTTTTGGTATCGTACAAGGTGCATACATGATATTATATTTACAGACATTATTTTAGCAGATGTCTCTTATCAGTAAATTAAGAGTGTAGCTGCTTACTTATTTTTTATACCTGAATTATATCAAAAATTCAATAATTATTTTCCTAGTGGATGACCGTAGTACTAGAAGCCGACATAATATCCTGTCCAACCACCATTAGTGCAGATCTTGCCTCTCATAGGATTACGTAGAAGCACAGCGTTATCTATCCCAACTGTACTGTCTATACACACACATCTTGATTTTTTCTTTCTACACCCCTTCCTTTGTCTACACCTGTCAAAGGTGGGCACCCCATTGTCATTCAACTAACTTAGGTGCTTGAATTTGACACCACAATTCAACACAGTCCAGCATTCTACAACAATAGTAATTCTTTGCAGTTGTTAAAATTTATTTGGACCCAGAGAAGACCTAGAATAGCAAGGGCAATCTTGGGCATACAGTATGGGTTTTGTTTATGAGCTTTCTGCCTCCTCTTATAGCTTCAAAAGTTCCACCTACCTTCTCTTTCAGGAGACTTAGTGTTTCTGCTTTAAAGTTTAGATCTTCAATCAATTTGGACTTTAGTTTAGAGCATCACAATAGATCTGGGTCTAGTTTTAGTTTTTGGCATGTAGAGAGCCAGTTTTTCCAGCACCATTTGTTAAAGAGGCTTTCTTTTTCTAGTAAGCATGTTTGGGCCCTTTGTCAAAGATAAGATGGCTGAGTGTGTTTGTAGTTCTATCTGCATCTTCTAATCGTTTCCATTGATCCTAGGGTCTGATTTTGCCAGTACCATGTTGATTTTATCACAGTCGCTTAATTTAATCACAGTAGTATAATTTCAAGTCAGGGATTCTAAATGCCTCACGCCTTGCCTTTGTTGCCCAAGATTGCCTTTGCTATTCTAGGTCTTCTTTGGGTCCAAATAAATTTTAAAAATGTTTTTCTTTTTTCTAAATCCATGAGGTATCTTGATGTTATTTTGATAGGGATTGCATTAAATCTGTGTAAAAATTTCAGAGTATGGCCATTTTCACAATGTTGCTTCTTGGTATTAAGGAACAGAGGATATCTTTCCATTTTCTTAAATTCTTTTTGATCTCTTTTTTTTTAGAGGATTGTAATTTTCATATATAGATCTTTTAATTCCTTTGTTAGATTAATTGCTAAATATTTCATTTTTTGGATGCTATTATGAAGGGCATCATTTCTGTAATTTCTCTCTGAGTTTGCTGTTTGTGTAGAGAAATGCTGTTGATTTTTGGGTACTTATTTTGTATCCTGCTATGTTACTGAATATGTGTACCAATTCTAGTAGCTTCTTGGTGGAGTTTTTTGGGTCTCCCAAGAAGAGTATCATGTTATCAGCAAATAATGGTAGTTTAACTTCTTTACCTATTCTTATTCCTTTTATTTCTCTTGTCTAATGGCTCTCGCTAATGATTCCAGAACTATATTGAATAGGAATGGTGATAGAGGACATACTTGTCTTATACTGGATTTGAGCACAAAAGCATTCAGATTTTCTTCATTTAGAATTATGTTGGCTATTGGTTCATCATAGATGGGATTTTTTTAGGTGTAGTTCATCTATTCCAATTTTCTGTAGGGCTTTGGTCATAAAGGAGTGTTGAATTTTGTCAAAAGTTTTTTCTGCATCTATTGAGATGACTATGTGGTTTTTGGATTTGGCTCTATTGACATTTATAGATTTGCATATGTTGAACTATCCTTTCATCCCTGGGATGAATCTTACCTGTTCATAGTGTATAATCTTCTTGATTATTTGCTGTATTCTATTTGCTAGGATTTTATTAAGGATTTTTGCATCTATGTTCATGAGGGAGACTGGACTGTAATTCTCTTCTTTGATTGGATTAATCTGTGGTTTTGGTATCAGGATAATTTTTGCCTCCAGGAATGATTTTGGAAGTATTGCCTCCTTTTCAATTTCATTGAAGAGTTTGAGGAGTATTGGGATTGAATCTACTCTCAATTTCTTGTACAATTCAGTGTGAATCCTTCCCTTGAATTTTCTTCCTACTTAGTATATTCATTCTATTAAACTTTTTGTCATTATTAAGATCATTGTCTTTTTCCATGTTATTCTTGCAATTTTTTTGAAGTACTAGTTTGGTGGTCATGAGTTTCTCTGGTTGATTTTTATCATGAAAATATCTTATTTCTCCAACAACTTTGAAAGATATTTTTGCAGAATATATTAGCCTGTGTTTGAACATTTTCTTTTATAAGTTGAAACATTTCACTGCCTTTTTAAGTTTTTTTTTTTTTTTGAGAAATCTGTTGAAGTTCTAATGGATTTGCCTTTAAAATGGTTCATTGCTATTTTTTTAATAGCTTCTCAGCTTTTATTCCTGTATTAGATGTGGGTGATTTTGAGGGTGATGTGCTATGGGGAGCTGCATTTTTCATTCATAGATATTGGGGTTCTCTGTGCTTCACTTAGCTATATGTCCAGTTCTTTTTCCTTATTTGTAATGTTTTTGATATTATTTCAGTTTACAAGATTTTTTTTTATGCCATTTGTGCCATCTTCTGATTTTAAACTAATTCTAATTAATCTAAGAGTAGTCTTCTTTGCTTTATCTTATAGGTGTTGGATCCATTTTTAATGTTCTTTTCTTGTTTTTTCAGTTATCTCTCATTAAGCCCATAATCTTGTCTTCAAGTTCTGACAGTCTGTTCTCACACTGGTCAGTTCTATTGCTTATTCCTTTGATAGAATTTTTAATCTCCTGAATTTCTATTTGGTACATTTTCATGAATCTACTTCTTTTCTATCCTAGTCATTCATGTTTTGTTTCATTTCAGCTGACTTTTTGTTAGTGTTTTGTATAGACTCACTGAAGATTTTATTTACTATGCAGATTATCTATTTAGTTTTATCTTCTATGAACTTTTGAAATATCTTATTGATCTGTTTTGTTATTTTTTTGAATAATATGTAAAGGAGCTTTGTCTTTCTCCTGTTTGATGCTTCGTGTTCAACTTTGGGGCACTGGGGATGTTTTTAGGAATATTTTGTTTTCATTTTTCTAAAAATTTTATTGAAAAAGACGTAGCAATGAGGCAGTTTCAAAAACAGTAGGACAGTTTCAATAACTAATACATTGCATATTGTTGTCTATTCATTGTTCAAGATGTAGATATGATATACTGTCTAAAAACACTATGAGAAAAAATCTTTCTATTCACTGAATTAGGAGAATGTAGCTGTATATCTCTACTAACTATTTTGAATATAGAGATAGAAAATAGTCACTCATTTGTATCCCATTTTTCTTGTTGTTTTGTCAGAGAAGGATATTCCATTGTCATTTAAATATTGTAGGTGCATGAATTCAGCAAAATGTTCCAATATAATCCAGTAGTTCACGATAGTAGTGGGTTTTCTGTAAGACTGGCAATCTCAGCTTTGCTTTTTATGCTTCATTTTTATACTTTTCTGCTGGATGGTTAAGACCAAGATAAAACAAGACCTATACAACAAGAAATGTAACTTTTGTGTCTGCAAGGTCAGTCAAATCCTTTTAGGGTTTACCCTGAAATCCTGAATCACAGTTTGCAGATTTTGTCACTGTTAGCCATGTGGATGAGTCACATTGTTTGAACAATTTTCTCTTGGTGAAAGCTTGAGAGAATGCTTTCTTTTGATGTAACTCTCCTTAGGCACACTCTACATCATGAATCACTTTCCTGTGTTGCCCCATAATCTTCTTGATCAGAAAATTTGGGCCAGAACTGAGTTACATGATGTTACAGTACAGGTTCTCCCATGTCCTGAGTCTTCACTGAACTTGAAAGAGTAGGGACATAATTCTGGCTGTCCTTACAACCCTTATTTTTCTCTAATTTTTGGTCTGCAAATATAGGTTGTTAACCTTCCAGGAGAGAAGGTTATTACTACTACCCTACAAAATACACAGTTGAGGTTAACGTCACTATCTGTCTGAATATAAAACATCTTAGGCATAACATGGAACAGGTGTTTTCCATCAAGTATTGATATATTAAGTTTTAAGTACCTATATAATATGAAGAAAATAATTTAAAAAGTTAAAATGTATTTAAAAATAGAAACAAACAATTACATATTTTTTACTCAGAAGTTTAGAAATCTAACCACATATAGCATTGTAGCAGGACAGTCCTGGGACATGTTTTTTATTGTCTACTGTTCTCATTTATTACCTTTTTTTTAAAAAAAACAAACAAACCATTTACTTGACATACCAGTATGGCAGTAACTGGTATGTCATGACAAGCAGTATGTATTTAGAAGACCAGAATGACAGGCATTCCAAGCATGAGCCTACCATTACACATTGCTATCTTCAGTGCAGTTGCTTAGTTCACAGGTATTAGCAAATATAGTTAGTGAGGGTGAGAATCCTACCAATTAATTGCTAGTTTCGAATACCTGTTGAAGATTCTCAGGATCATTACTTTAAATATCTCATGCATATAAATGTATGGCTTTGCTCCTATCTTGTTTCTTAGCTTTTCTCATTGCCCTCTCTTTCTTGTCTAATCCTTAAGTTTGCACTTTCCTTTTAATTGTGTTATACCTTTCTATTTTTATTTCTTTTAGTGAGTTCTTGCACTAGGAATATTATATGATATTTACACATGTGGGTCTACTTTATTTCACTTATGAGTATATCCTTGTCATCCACTTAAATATGAAGGCTTCGTATTTATCATTCTTTATTGCTGAGTAATACTCCATTGTGTAAAAGTATCACATCATTTTCATCCATTTCAGAGGCGATGATGGGCATCTTGGTTGTTTCCATGATTTGGCTATTACAAATTGTGCTGCTATAACATAGGTACATATATATCATTATGATTTGACATTTTTAGCTCCTCCAGGAAAATTCCCAGTAGGAGGATGGCTCATTTGAATGGGATTTCCAGTCCTAGTCTTTTAAGGAGTCTCCACACTGACTTCCATAATGGTTGCACCAATCTACATTCCCACCAGCAGTGGAGAAGAGTTCCTTTTTCCTCGCAGCCTCTCCAACATTTCTTGTTGGCTGATTTCTTTATGATAGCCATTCTTTCTGGGGTGAGATGGTATCTCAGTGTTGTTTTAATTTGCACATCATGGATGCCTAGTGATGTGGAGCACTTTTTCATGTATTCATTTGTTTCTTTAATTTCATCCACTGAGAGGTATATGTTCATCTTGGATGCCCATTTCTGGATTGGGTCTTTAAATTTTGGGGCTAAAAACTAATGTTTTTTTAGTTCTTTATAAATTTGAGAAAGCAGACCTCTATATGAGTACTTATTAGTCAAGATTTTTTCCCAGTTTGTGGGTTGTCTTTTCACTTTGTTGGTAATTTCTTTTGACTTGCAGAAACATTCAATGAGAGAAGCTCCCAGTTGTTAATTCTTTCAAGTATTACCTGTGAAATTTGATTTATGTTTATGAACTCGTTGCCTAACCCTAAGTCTTCAAAAGTTCCTCCTACTTCCTCTTCCAGAAGATTTAGTGTTTCTGTTTTAATGTTTAGATCTTTAATCCATTTTGACTTCAGTTTAGTGCATGATGGTAGACCTGAGTCAAGTTTATTTTTTGACATGTAGAGAGCCAGTGTTTCCAGCAACATTTGATAAAGAGTCTATCTTTCTTGTAGGAAGCATGTTTGGCCCTCTTATCGACGATAAGGTGGTTGAGTTTGTTCTTAGAAGCATCAGCACATTCTCATCTATTCCATTGATCCTGAGGTCTGTTTTGTTGCCAGTGCAATGCTGATTTTATTACAGTGGCTTTGTAGTATAATTTGAAGTCAGGAATTGTAATGCTTTCTGCTTTGTCTTCGTTGGCCAGGATTGCCTTTGCTATTCTAGGTCTTTTCTGGTTCCAAATAAATTTATGGAATGATTTCTGTAGGTCTGGAAAGTATGTTGGTGGTAGTTTGACAGGGATTGCATTACATCAGTACAAAAATTTCAGGTGACCATCTTCATAGTGTTGTTTCTTCCTATCTGTGACCATGGAATATCTTTCCATTTTCTGAAATTCTCTATGATCTCTTTTTCCAGAGTACTGTAATTTTTCTTGAAAAGCTGTTTGACTTCTTTAGTTAGTTTAGTTCCAAGGTACTTCATTTTCTGTGTGGTATTGTGAAACGCATTGTTTCTCTAATACCCCTCTCTGTGTGTTTGTTATCTGTGTAGAGGAATGCTATTGACTTTTGGGTATTGACTTTGTATCCTGCCATGCTACTGAATTTGTGTATCAATTCTAGTAGCTTCTTGGTGGAGTTTTTTGAGTCTTCCAAGTAAAGTATCGTGTCATCTGCAAATAATGATAATTTAACGTCTTCTTTACCTATTCTTATTCCTTTCATTTCTCTCTCTTGTCTAATGGCTCTAGCTAATGATTCCAGAACCATATTGAATAGGGGGCATGATAGAGGTCATCCTTGTCTTTTACCAGATCTGAGAGTAAAAGATTTTATTTTTCCCCATTTAGAATTATGTTAGCCATTTTGTTGTCATAGACGGCTTTTATCAGATTGAAATAGTAGCCTTCTATTCCAATTTTCTGTAGGACTTTGAACATGAATGAGTGTTGGACTTTATCAAAATCCTTTTCTACATCAATTGAGATGATCATGTGGTTTTAGATTTCACTCTATTAATATAGTATATTAAATTTGTAGATTTATGTATATTCAACCATCCTTGTATCCCTGGAATGAATATGATCGTAATGATTTTCTGTATTTTATTTGCTAGGATTTTATTGAGGATTTTTGCATCTATGTTCATGAGGGAGATTGGCCTGTAGTTCTCTTTTTTTAGCTGTGTCTTTCCCTTGTTTTTGTATCAATGTAATATTTGTCCCTGGAATGGTTTTGAGAAGATTGTTTCCTTTTTAATTTCATTGAAGAATTTGAGGAGAATAGGGATTATATCTTCTGTAAATTTGTTGTAGAATTCAGCTGTGAATCCATCAGAGCCCTAACTTTTCTTTGTCAGCAGGTTTATTATTATATTTCATATTTCATTGGCTGTTGTTGCTTTATTGAAAGCTGTTCAATCTTCTTAATTAAGTTTTGGTAATTTGTACCTTTCTAGGAATCTGTCCATTTCTTCTGTGTTTTCTATTCTATGAGATAATCTTCTGAACTTCCACTTTTTCTGTGGTAATTACACCCTTTTCACTCTTTTTTTCTTGTATTTGAGTTTTTTCTTTCCTGTTTTTCATGAGGTTAGCTAGGGGCTTATCAATTTTATTTAATTTTTCAAAGAAACAGCTTTTGGATTTGTTAATTCTTTGAAGTAAATTCTATTATTGTTCCCACAGTTTTCCTCCTAATTTTCTATTTCTTTTCATTTTTAAGGAAGGGTCTACAGGGTATTCAGGATATTACTGCTGGATCAGACATGCAGTTGTCTGCCTGTTTATAGCCTCTCTAGAGGTGGAATTACAGGCTTGTACCACCGCACCCAGTCTCAATTGCTTTCCTATTGTGCTCATGTTGGAAGATGGGAATCCCTGGCCCCTGCGCCTGCTTGCAGGTGATTTAATCAGCTAAGCTATTTGGCCAGTCCTCCTCTTAATTTTCTTGCTGATATCACTCACTTTCCTTAGAATCATGGTTAGGAGATTTTATGCAAATGAAGCACAAAATCAAAGCACATTGATGTCTCTTTTAGTATACTAATAGCAGCACTATGTGATTGACCCCTTTGTGTCTGCAGCAAAACTTGATGTTTGACCCTTATCCTATACTGCTTTTTTCAAGTAGAATTTTTGGTCCAACTATGGAGCAAAGTTATGAAAATTGAGAAGAATTTTTTTTGAACTTTGCTATTCAAGTAGTAGAAAGTTGAAGCTTAGAGCTGAGGTATCATTGTATTGGTATTCCAAGGAAACCAGTTATTAGTGACAACTATGTCTGCGTGGCTGTAGTAATAAAATAAATAATAATATTAATATCAAAGGCCAATTAGATATTGACAAACCCTAAGAAACAATAATGTCTTTAACCATAGAAAAGCAACCTATAAATATAGTTAAACATCAAGACTAACCAAATATTGACTGACAGTAAATATCTGCTACATGGGACAACTTTACCTCAACTAATAGTAGAACAGTATTTAACAGCAACAGCACAAAGTTAACTAGCAATCTAAAGTAAATTTAGAAGTTTGGGGAACAGGAGAATAAAAAAATAAAATTTTAAGTATTAATCAATGAGATATGATGAGAAGAGGTCCTAGTGAGAAATAAAAAGAAGTGAATAGTATTAAAAATAGTCAGAAAAGAACAAACTAGAAAAAAAATTACTGGAAATAAGGACAAATAAAAAAAACTGAAAGAATTAAAAGGGGAAAATAAAAAGGAAAAAGAAAAAGAAAAAGGAGAAAGCAATGGAGAAAAAGCTCTAACTCCCTAAAAGCTGATGAAGGAAAGGAAGAGATAACAAAAAGTTAAAAGAAAATTGAATAAAAAAATGTCTCTGTGTTTTTGAATGAGTAGCTTCTTTCCAGTATATATGAAGTCTTAGACTCCAGCCAATCATCATTTTCTTTCTTTCTTTCTTTCTTTCTTTCTTTCTTTCTTTCTTTCTTTCTTTCTTTCTTTCTTTCTTTCTTTCTTTCTTTCACTTGCAGAACCAGGGATTGAACTCAGGCCCTTGCACTTGCCAGGGAAGAGCTTATTCCACTGAGCCATCTCCTCAGCTCCCAGTCATCATTTTCTCAACCCAGCTTTTTGGGCCTGTAGTACTCTGTCTGTCCTCAGATTATGACAACTGTCTAAGCCAAGGCATGTCCTTATTCATGTTGGCAGATGGGATGCACAATTATCCCTTTGGTCTCTTTGGGATGTAGTCAGGGGTTCAGTCAGCCTGCTGCATTTAATATCAGCACTTGCCAGGCCTGGTTTCTCCCTTTTGAAGTACAGCTCATGTCCTTCCCACACTGAGTTTAAACTTCTCAAGGCATCTATTTCTAGCACACATCCTCTCTTTGGTTGCCTCTTGTGATTGTCTCTCACCTTGTCACTTTGAGAGGTAACCCTGGAATCCCTGAAGCTGCTGGGATTTCTCCTGGATCTGCTAACTCTCTGGGCTTTCTTTGTTTCCCAGTACATTGTCCTTGTCCAGAGTCAGGTCAGTCGGATTGTCCATGTCTCTGATATCCTATAGCAAGGAGAAGTAAACACTAGAGCTAGCCTGGAGTTGGTGGATGGTCGCACTGTGGGATGGTGGTCTAGGGCTGCAGCATTCCTGCTGTGGGACAGCTGATTACTTGTATTTTACCAGTTACCTTCAAAGGGTAAAGCAAAGCATTATTAAAAGACAAAGTTAGTAAAGGAAGAACTTTGATTATGACAGAATTTTGGAACTATTTAACTGCTTTTACTCTTGTGGACAGGGACAAAGCATTTGGAGTGGGTCTATAGACGTATATTGAAATCCAACTGGATTGGAGAAGGATTCTGTCATGGTTCCACTCCAATTTTAGCTGGAGGGTAGGTGAGAGGATGGTTCACATATGCATTTTAGAGCATGAGTCATGGTCATGAATTAAGTTCATGGGTAAGAGCTATAGTAGGAATAACCACATAATCATAATTCATGTTTGAGACACCAATGATACACTTACATCACTTACATAGGGAATGCACCATTCCTGAAATTCAGATTTTGCTAGGTGAACAGGAGGATTGCATTTCTTCATGATTATTAACTTAATTATTAATCAAATGAAGTGTGTTGCCAATTGTCTTATTTACTTAGTGGTTGCTGGGACAAATAATACCTATAATTTAAGGGAAGAGAGACTTAGCTCACAGTTTGCAGAGGTTTCAGTCCATAATCAGCTGGCTCCAAGGCAGGATGGCATGGCAGAGGCACAGCATAGAGAAGTGGTCCAAGCCTGCCAGGGAGAAAGCAGGGAGCAGCAGCAGCAAACCTGCCTTTATATTCCATTTGGGCCACAAGCATGTTGCTAGGTGCTACCCACACCTGGGGTGGAGGGTTCTGTCTTTATTTATTTATTTTTATCTATTTATCTTTTTTGTATTTTGGGGAAGGGTCCACAGGGTGTTCAGGGTCTCACTACTAGATCAGACTCCTAGTGATTCTCCTGTTTATAGCTTCTCAAGCGCTGGGATTACAGGTACCTACCACACCCAGAGTCAATCCCTGTCTCAGTGGGCCCCGGGAGTGGAGCCGGCACAGTAGGTCTGTGGATTGAACCCTAGTCCCTGTGCCTGCTTGTAGGCATTTTAATCTGCTGAGCTATTTGGTCAGCCCTTCTTTTTCTTCTTTTTTTTGTGGTACCAGGGATCGAATTTAGGATGTTGCATTTGCCAGGCAAGTGTTTATGCCACTGAACTAGCTCCCTGGCCAAGAACTTAATCTCTTTTTATTTTTGTGGTACCAGGGATTGAACTGAGGACCTTGCACTTGTTAGGCAAGTACTTATTCCACTGAGCTATCTCCCTGACCCTCTGTCTTTAGTAAATCCCTTCTGGTCATCTAGAACCACCCTATTCCAATCAGCATGCTGATCTTGTTATTACATGCCCACGATTCAGCCACCTGCCCCAAAACCACGCCTATGAATGCATTAAGCTTTGGGGAGACATCTAAATGTATTACTCTGATCCAAAAGAATGGTTTTAAAAAATCAAATATAATTTTTTTTGACTTAATTTGAGGGCTCTATTAAACTACAAGGAGTTTTGTGCTGCTTTGTGATACCTGGTTCCTCAGGATAGTGTGCAATGGCTTGCAATATTAACTGCTGTCAGCAATGATGTCATACTAATTGAGGATAAATGGGAAGTGAAAAGAAAAACAGGCATGTGCAAGCACATTCACAGAAAGTGCCCAAATAAAATGGCACTAGGAATGAGAGAAAAAATAGGGGCAATGCTTTGAAGCTTTTCTTTTTCTTTTCTTTTCTTAACCAGGAATCAAACTCAGGACCTTGTGCTTGTCAGGCAGGCGTTTATGCCACTGAGGTATGTTTCCAGCAGGTGCAATGCTTTGAGAGACATGAGTATTATGGAGTTAACTAAGGTGCACTGCAGCACACTTGCACAGATTATTAAATCCTACATAATATATATAAGTAGGAATCTGGTAATAATAACAGGAGTTCTGGCTCTAGGATCAATCAGTTGCATGGCCTAAGGCAAGTTAATTGACCTCTTTGAGTTAGTTTCTGCTCTTAAAAAATAAAAGGGCATGGCTAGAAGATTTCTCCCTAAGGCCTCTCTGCAGCTCAAAGTACTATTATTCTAGTAATTCACACAAGTTACACATCACTGGAACACCACAATGGCTTCTAAGCGGTGCCTTCCAAACTCATATATGTATTCATTCAACAAACACTAACAGCAGGCCCAGCAGCCTTTCAGCTCCTCAGCTGCCACCACTGCCACTTGGCATCCACACTTTTCCAAGCCTTTTGAAACTTAAGCCACAGTGCTCAGAAGACAGATTCAGTCACAAGAAGGAGTCACAGACAGAAGTTAATATTGCAGGGGGGCTGGCGAGATGGTTCAATAGAATAAGCTCAATGCCTGAGTTCAATCCCTGGTTCCTCCAAAAAAAAGTTAATGTCGCAGATGTGTCCCTTCTCTGTTCCACAGAGAAACAGTACCAGGAGGGACATTCCTGTTGAGTCATGTTGTGGCACAGACTGGCGCGAGCGAGAGGGAGAGCTAAAGAGGCAGAGGCAGCAGTGGGCAGACAGGCACAAGACACCATGGTGATATTCTTTATCACTATGGCATTATACATAAGATGTTATATAGATTTGTAGTCATGAACTATTTTCTGGGTTTTATTTAATTGCCTTCTTCCCTATCTCTGAACCTCTGGCAACGGCTGACCTTGCCTAAGACTTGCCTTTTTCAGTATATAGTATGCGCCTTTTCAGAAGGGCTGCTTACACTTAGCAATATGTATGCAGCATTTGTCAATGTGTTTTTTGTGGTTGAAAAAACTTTTATTTCTGGTATAGCTCATTGTATAGGCGTACCACAGTTCATCTGTTTACCAGTTCAGGATATTTTGGTTTCTTTCTTTTTTTTTCTTTTCTGTCATTCCAAATAAAGCTGAGGTAACACTCGGGTACAAGTTTTGGTGTGACCTAAAGTTTTCAGATCAGCGCTAGAAATAACTAGAAACATGATGGCTGGATTATTTGGCAAGGCTATGTTTAGCTTGTTAAAAAAAATTGTCAAACTGTCTTCCAAACTGGCTGTGCCATTTTGTATTCCCACAAGTAATGAATGAGAGTTCTTGTCATTCTATATTGTTGGTGATGGTATTGTTAATTAAAAAATTTAATTTTGTCTATATTAATATGTGAGCAATGAGATTATATTATTGTTTTAATATGCAATTCCCTAATGACATACAATGTTAAAAATGTTTATACATGTTTTTATTGAGGGTTCATATTTTGTGAAGATCTAGTTAGAACTTTTGTCCACTTTTAAGTTGAGTAGTTAATTTTAAGAGTTTTGTGTTTGTTGGATATAAGTCCTTTATCAGACATGTATTTTAAGTGCCCAGAAGATACCTTGGCTGTCTGAGTGCCTGCCTGACAAGCACAAGGACCTAGGTTTGATCCCTGGCACAGTCCCATGCAGTGCTGGCCACTGAAATTGAGTGTCGTGGCACATGCCTGCAATCCCAGTCCTGGGGAGGCTGAGACAGAAGAATCATTATGAGTCCGAGCTGTGTAGTGAGATCCTGTACTAAATAAATACATCTTTAAAAAAACATAGTATTTTG
Source organism: Ctenomys sociabilis (assembly GCA_004027165.1). NCBI lineage: Eukaryota > Metazoa > Chordata > Mammalia > Rodentia > Ctenomyidae > Ctenomys > Ctenomys sociabilis. The sequence goes on along the minus strand of PVKA01002017.1, from coordinate 100,111 downwards.
AAGATATTATTTCTCAGTGTCTGTTACTGAGCAAAGTTTTTAAAATTTAAAATCATAATGATCCTCCTGTCTTCAGCCTCCTCAGTATTGAGATTACAAGCATGTGCCACCACGCCCGGTCTCAGCGGCTGGCTCAGCGCACCTGGGGGTGTGGCTGGTACCTAGGATAACCCAGATCCCTGTGCTTGTCTAAGCAGGACCTTAGTGTTCTGAGCTATCTCACTGGCCCCCAAATTAAACAAAAAAAGCCTACTTATTAAATTTTTTTTATCAAAAATACTTTTTATGTATTATGTAAAACTCATGGACAAACCTGAATGTCCAAAAGTTTCCTGCTAGAAATTTCATGGCATTGTGTTTGTATTTCAAACCATGATCCACTTTAATTAATTTTTTTGTGAAAGATGCAAAATCTGTTTACAGATTCTTTTTTTTTTAACATATAGATGTATGATTTGCTCCAGTGCTACTTGATGAAATCGTCATCCTTTTCTCTTTAACTTCCTTTGTTCTTTTCTCAAATATCAATCAAATATATTTCTTTGGGTCAATTTCTGCAGCTTATGTTGTGTCCCCTTGCTCTGTGAGTAGGTATTGGTTCTTTCGTCAATACCAGTCATGATTACTGTAACTTTATAGTGAATCTTCTAATTTTGTTTTTATTCTTCCTTATTGTTTTATCTCTTTCAGATTTTAACCCTTTTATATAAAACTTCAGTTTGCCATAATCTACAAAGTATCTTTCTGGGATTTTGAATGACATTATTTTATATCTACAGAATTAATTAAAAAGAATTGTACAGGTATTTATAGTTTATCATTTATAGTTTCTGTGATTTCTTTTAATTGTAGTTTTGTATTTAAACTCATACACATTTGTTAATTTAGGACTAAGCATTTAAAATTTGTGGTGCTATGTAAATGGTATCTAAACGGATTTCCAATCCCAGCTTTTCTTTGCTGATGTAGAGGAAACTGAGTTGCATATTTGAGTTTGGTACATTTGTCCTGTTTTGCTTTTGTAGTCACATTACTATAGTCATTTATTAGTTTCAGAAGTGTTTTTGTTGTTTATTCTTGCTGTTTTCCATATTGATAACCGTGTCATCTGAGAGCAACACCACCTTAATTTTTCCTTACTCAACACTCGTGTCCTTTTCTTTTTTTTTTTTTTTTTTTTTGGCAGTTCCGTAATTTTATTTCCAAGTTAGTTCTCGTCCACATTGACTGTCTGGAGATTTTTGAAAGTGTTAACAGGGATGTAGGTTACCAAAGTGTACAGCTTGTTTGGTGAATCTTCATCCTCATTCCGTTTTCTAGACAACCGTACCCGGATACGATAAGGAACGTTCCTTATTCCTTTGGCCCAGACAGCTTTGTTGAGCCTGGTGTCAATGCGCACGTCTGGAGTCCCCATTTCCTTCATGGCAAACTTCCGGATCTCCTTAAGTGCCCGAGGGGCGCGCTTCTTGAAGCCCACTCCGTGGATGCGCTTGTGAATGTTGATTGTGTATTCTCGGGTCACCACCTCGTTGATGGCAGAACGGCCCTTCTTCTTCTCGCCACCCTTCTTTGCGGGAGCCATTCTGCCGAGGCCAAGTTGGAAAGGAAGAGCGCGGTGGATTGTCTCCTTTTCTTATTTTATTGTGCTAACTGGGATTGCCAGGACAAGATGGCAGAGAATAGAGTTGGGGGACAGTTCTTGCCTTGTTTCTGACCTCAGCAGGAAAGCATTTAGTATGATGTTAGTTGTAGGATTTGTGTGTGTTTTACTTATCAAGTTTTAAAACTTTTCCTGTGCTGCCACTCTGCTAAGAGTTTTTAATTATGAACGGGTGTTAGATTTTATCAAGTGTTTCTCTTCTCTTTTTTGCATGTTTTCTTTATTAATCGGTAGTTGTGGAAGAATATACTAATGTATTTCCAAATGTTGAACTACTCACATATATAGAATAAATTCTATTTTCATGTTGTATTGTTTCATAATTGCTAGACTTTGTTTGCAAATACATTGTAGAGGTTTTTTTTTTTTTTTTTTTTGTCTGTAAGTTCATGAGAGATACGAGCTCTTGTCTTCTTGTAATGACATTATTTGGTTTTGGCATTAGAGTACTGGCCTTGTACAATGAGCTAGGAAGTCTTTACTCTGTTTCAATTTTTAAAAGGGATTGTGGGGATAATTAGTATAATTTATTCTTTAAATGTTCAGTAGAATTCACCAGTGAAACTATTGAGGCCTATTACTTTCACTGTGAAAGCTTCTTAACAATTTCTTTAATAGAGACAGGCCATTTGGATGATCTATGTATCTTTGTGTAGGTTTTGTTAACTTGTATCTTTCAAGAAATTGGTTTATTTTATCTAAGTTATAAAATTTGTTGGCATAGAGTTGTGTACAGAATTCTATTATTCTCTTAATACCCATGCAATTAAGACTGATAACCTTTCTTTTATGATATTGATAAATTTATATCTTCTCTGCTTTCTTCTTGGTTAATGCAGCTAGAGCTTTATTAATTTTATCAATCTTTCAAAGAGCCAATTTTTGGTTTTATTGCTTTTCTCTAATGTCTCCTGGTTTTAAAATCCATTCACTTTTTTGCTCAAATTGGTTTCTGTTTGCTTTTGTCTAAAATTGCTCTTATTTCTCTAGTTTTCCAAAAAGGAAGTTGTGTTAGTCAGGTTTCCCTTCCTGGGACACAACACCTGCACCTGGTGCCTACACATTAAAGGACGTGACATTTAATTTGGCTCATGGTTCAGGGGATTCAATCTGTGTCTGACTGGCTCCAAGGCAGAAATATCAGGGTAGGAGAGTGTGACAGGAAAACTGTTTGACCCAGGGCAACCAGCAAACAGAGAGCTGGGGATAATGACACATCCTTTTAAATAAACTGTTTTTGACCCCAGTAACCAATCTCCAATTGGCCCCACCTTCTAACAGCATTTGTAATGGTTGATACATTGCTTCAACTGGAGAAGTTTAGAAGTTTAACTATGTTACCCAGCAAGGGGCCAGGGTCCTGACTTTGGAAACATCCTGTGTAGGAGGAGGGCCCAGGGAGGCAGTGTGAAGGCTGCGTGGGCCCTGGGGAGTGAGATGGTCTGCTTACAACTAAGGACTGAAAAAGAGGCTTCTTGCGCTCCCCCTCTGTTCCCCTTTTGCTGTCTTTTGTGGCCTTAAAATATTGCCCCTGTGCCAAGTCACCTTGCCTTGGAGCCAGCTGATTATCTACTGAAACCTCCACAAACTGTAAGTTAAATAAATGTTTTCTTCCTTAACTTTGGGTGTTGTGTATTTTGTCTCAGGAAGGAGAAAAAAGTACCCAAGAGGACATTCAATCATCAGCACATCAATGGACTGATCCGCCAATGAGTGCCATATCTCCCACAATCCATGATCCGATCACCTGGCTTCGCTGGCAAGGGCAAGGGCCTGGTTCTGTTGTTCAATTCCCAGTTCTGTCAAAAAAAAAAGCCCTACCTCAGAATTCCCAAAACTTTTGGGGGGAACATTTTAAATCTAACCTATAATAGAAGCTAGATTATTTGTTTTAAGTTTTTTTTTTCTAAAATATTTATTCAATGCCCAAAGCATTATTTTTGTTGCATCCTCCAAATTTTGATGGGATATATTTTCACATTCTTTCAGTTCAAAATAAATTTTACCCAAAGATTTTTCTCTCGGGCCTTTGTGTTACTTAGCAGTGAGTTATGTAAGGTTGGAGGGTGTAGCTCAGTGGTAGAAAGCCTGCTGGAGGCTCTGGGTTCTATCCTGAAAATAAAATGAGTTATTTGAATTCTTAGTATTTGTGTATTTTCCAGCTATCTTTCTGTTTTTTAAGCAATGAATGCTCTGCACTCATGAATAGCTTTAGTGCAAACAAAATCCAGCAATTATAAAATAATACAACATGAAAATAGAATTTATTCCATATATGTAAGAGTAGTTCAACATTTGGAGATAAATTGGTATAGTCTTCCACATCAATAGATTAAGGAAGAAAACATATATCAACAGATGGAAAAAAATCTTAGAACTAAGCATTTAAAACTTGTGGTGCTATATAAATGGCATTGAAATAAATTTGGAATCCCAGCTCTTGTTTGCTGGATAGAGGAAACTGAGTTGTATATTTGAGTTTGGTATATTTGTCTTGTTTTGCTTGTGTAGTCAAATTATAATCATTTATTAGTTTCAGAAGTGTTTTTGTTGTTGTTTATTCTGGCTATTTTCCATATTGGTGACCGTGCCATCTGAGAACAAAACCACCTTAAGTTTTCCTTATTCAACACTTGTGTCCTCTTCTCATTTTATTGTGCTAACTGGGATTGCCAGGACAACACGGCAGAGAACAGTGTTGGCGGAACAGGAAAGCATCTAGTATGTTGTTAGTTGTAGGATTTGTGTGTTTGTTTTCCTTATCAAGTCCAATGAGGGAGGGTCTACCTCATTCCTTTGGCAGTGGTGTCATGTGAAAACAAAATAAAGCCCATCTGTAAACCAAGAAGTGGCTCCTGACATACAATGAATCTGGTAGCCCCCTTAATCTTGGGCTTCTCAGCCTACCAACTGTGAGAATAATCTCTGTAACTTTATGGTATTGTGTCATAGCACTTTCAATATGGTAAAATATACTGCTTTGTCTTCAAGTATTCTATGGATGTACACTCAATCAAATTGATCATAGTGTTATTCAGACCAACTACAATTTTATTTATATCTTGATTTCTTTGATCTATCATACTGAAAATGAGTATTAACTTCTCCAACTATGAAAGTAAATGTGCTTATTTTTCCCTGCAGTTCTATCAGTTGCTCCCTCAGGTATTTTGATGCCTTGTTGTTAGGCACATAGATATTACAGAGATTGTTTTGTGTTTCTAGAGAACATTTTTTGTTACTATGAAATAACCCTATATCTTTGGTAGTTTTTGTTATTCTGAGGTATTCTTTTCTGAAATTGGTAAAATGTTCTAGCTTCCTTTTTGTTTATGTTGCAATGATGTATACTTTAATTTTAACCTGAGCTCTTATAATTGTGGTTTTCTTACAAACAGCATATATGTTTGAATTTAAAAGAGTATTTTGAAAACTTGTATTTTTCAGTTGGGGCATTTAGACCAATATTTACATTAAACTGATTATTGATAGACTGGCTAAGTCAATGCTGCATCTTCTATGTGTTGTACTTCTTTATTTTGCTCTTCTTTGCCAAGGTTTGATCAAGCATTTTATACAGCAAATTTATTTCCTCTCTTAACTGATTGATTGTACTTCTTTAAAAAGCTTTTCTTAATCTATGTAGTATATGTGCACAATAGAGCAGGTTGTTGTAGGCAAATGGATAAGTTGGAGACCATCCTGCTCAGTGAAATTGGTCAGATTCAGAAAAACATTGTTGGATGATTAAGACAAAGGTAAAACAAGACCTATATAACACTTTATCTTGGTCTTAACCATTCAGCAGAAAAACATAAAAATGAGGTGTAAAAAATACAGTCATATTAATATGCTGAGCTGTAGAAGGCTCAAGTCAACAACTTTTGACATTGCCAGTCCTGAGGATAACCCACTACTATTATGGACTACTGGACTATATTGGATTATTTTGCTGAATTCATGAACCTACAATATTTAAATGGCAATGGAATACCCATCTCTGACAAAACTAAACAAAAAAGGGGATACAAATGAAGGACCAATTTGTATCTGTATATACAAAATAGGATAGATATGCAACTACTTTCTCTTAATTCAATGAGAAGAAAGATTTGTACTAATTATTTTATTTTATTTTATTATTATTATTTTTTTTTTGGTGGAACTAGGGATTGAACTCAGGCCCTTGCACTTGCCAGGCAAGCACTTATTCTACTGAGCCATCTCCCCAGCCCCTGTACTAATTGTTTTTGAACAGGATATCACGTCTGTATCTTGTACTATAAATAACCACTATGAAGACAATAATATGAAATGTATTAATTATTGAAACTGTCCTATTAATCGGTTTTGAAACTGTCTCATTGCTATTTGTTTCCCAATAAAATTAAAAAAGAAAAGAAACATTGTTACCTCAATATGTGGAATTTGAAAAAAGAATAGCATAAAAGTAGAAAGGAGATTATTATTAGACAAAAGGAATTGTATTAGGGTTCTCTAGAGAAACAGAATTAAAAGAAAAATACATAATTATGCACAGGAGTAGACTTCAGCATCAGCGGTGGGAGAGCCCACAGTGGCTGTCTGTATACTGACAATAGCAGGAACTATCTGTGCCTGCAGATCAAGCAGCTGCTCAGTCCAAGGACAGGAAAGCTGTGAAACAAGAGGGAGCAAGAATGCAGAGCCGGTCCAAGATCGGAGCCTTAGAAGCCCACACCGCAGAGCCCCACTAGTGACTCCGACAGGCTGAAGAAACGGGACACGCAGCATCCAGAGGTCATGGCAGCAGAGGGGCACTCGCCGAGGAAGACTGGAGGTTTTCAGAATGGGCACACCTCCTTCTTCCTTTTTCTTCTGTTCTTTCATCACATCCAGGCTAGCTGGTTGGTACCACCCACAACTTGGGTGGGACTTACCCCTTCAGTTTGCTGACCTCCAATCACATCCAGGACTGTGTTTCATTAATCTGCTGATTTTTCTTACTCTGGTCAAATTGATGTATTGTAACAATCATGGGAAGGGGATAAATGTAGGGGGAAAGGGAATGTTAGGAAAGATAATAACAGGGATGGATATGATCAAAATAGGTTCTATGTATGTATAAAAAGACAACACTGAAGCTTATTACTTTGCCAAATCAATAGGCACTAAGAAAAATATATTTAAAAAGTTTTTCTTACAGCTTACATGCAAATTTACAAATAATTTAGATCTATCCCATATAACATTGTGTATGCTTTCTTTACTGTAACAAGTATCTGAGACAATCAACTTATAAGGAAGAAAACTATACTTTGGCTCATGGTTTCAGTGGTTGCCTTTCACCATCAGTTGGCCCTGGGATGAGGTGGCACATCCAGGTGGGGAGCGCTGCGTGGAGCCAAGTGCTCGCTTGTGGTATGATTTTTTTTTTCCTTCTTATGTACTTGGCACAGGGTCTCACTATGCATCTCAGGCTCATAGTGAGCCTCTTGTTTTCAGCCTCCCCAGTGCTGGGATTACAGGTGTGTGCCACCACGCCTGGACTCATTCACCAGCTCAGCCTGTCCCTGGAGCAGGGCCAATGGCCATGCAGGACTGGGGACGGAGCCCTGGTCCCTGCGCTTGCCAAAGCAGGTGCTTAGGCCACTGTGCTGTCCTGCCAGCCTCACTCGTGGGATATAGAATTTTTTTCAGATTGGGTTTCTTCCATATGTTTCTGTATTTGATTCTTTAGTTCAGATGCTATGAATTCAGAGATTTCTTTTTTATTTCCAAAATTGATTCTGCTCTGATTTCCTATATACCTTTCAGCTGTTGTTTCTTTAATTCTGACGCTATTAATTCATACATTTTAGCTGAACTAGTGTCCTCTGCACTTGTTCTGGGTGGGCTCGAGGCATGAGCATTTTGCTCTGTCTTTATCATTTCATATAGCACTGACCTCTGACCTTTGGTGCAGAGCTTTGGTGCAGTTATAACCTGAGCACCTACTGAAATTCGGGTGCAGCTCTGTTGAGTTTATCCAGTTATGCCTGGCTTGGGTGTAGCTGTTGTGTTCAGCTCCTTCCTGCTTCAGCCCTTGGAAGTGAACTTGTTGTGCCCCTCTGGCACAACAGCGAACCTGTGGTGCTCCTGTGTTTTGCCCCTGGCCCAGGGGGCACAGGGTAGTGCAGAAGCTCTCCCACACACTAGTGGGGTCTGTGCTTGGGGTGGATCTGGGGGTCTTGAGAGAGTTGCAGAAGTGCTCACCCACTGAGTGGGCTTGGGGGTGGGGGCTCCAGAGGGTGGAGGGGTCCCCAGGGCGTGGTAGAGGGTCTCAAGAGGCATGCCTGAGTTTTGGTCCAGAGAGGTCCCATGGGCGCAGGGAAGCTGGAAGCGCTCCCACCCACTCGCTGGGCCCAGGCTAAGCTGGATGGGCTAGCCATGCTAGCTCCGGAGGGGCGGGGGAGGTCTGCAGAATGCGGGGAAAGGTCTCTCTCGCGTGGTGGGCCTGTTCTTGGTTCAGGGAGCACAGGGGAGAGCAGAAGCTCTCCCACACACTCGTGGGGCCTAGGGATGGGCCAATCTCCCAAATGTAGGTGTCATGTTTTATATATAGATATCTCCCCAAAGGTGGGGCTTAGGTTGATGACTGGATCATGGGTACAAGACACTTACCAGGAAATTAGTTCACTATGAACTTATAGTTACTTGTGACTTGAGAGGTGAGGCCTACATGGAGCAGGTGAGCACCTTGGATGTGGCTTGGAAAGCTCAATTTCCTCGATCCCTCTCTCTGTTGTCACCACTGTGTCATGAACTGTGTCTTCTGCCACACTCCTCTGTCATGCCTCCCTATCTTGTAGCCAGACACAACCTCCACAAACTTTGAGCCCAAATAATTCTTTACTTCTTTAGGTTGTGGGCGTCTGGTACTGTGTCTCAGGGATGAAAAAATAATGAAAGGAACAGGCATCAGAGTAAGGGGAGGGGACGAGATCCCAGCACGTGCGTCATGGGCACCGCCCTCTTCCACTGGGCGCTCATTACCTGAAGGTTCCTCCATCTCCCAATAACACCCCATGCTGGGGAACAACCTTCAGCACATGCTCCCTTGGGGGAATCTAGGATCCATACTGTACCAAGCACTATATTACTTCATGCGAATTTCAAATACTATGCCTTACAATAAAATATTCCTGTTCAAGTCCTTCTCAACTTACATTTCTGTGATTAATTTCTTTTATTTATACTCAGTAATCATGTAGTAAATGCTTACTGTTATGAAATGATTATCTTTTAGATCAATTAATTATAAGGAAAATAAAAAATATTTTGTTTTTTATGGGTTTTCCCATATTATTCTTTTGTGTAGATCCAAATTTCTGAATGCTGTTGTTTTCTTCTCCCAGAAGATGACGTCATTTGATGTCTCTCATAAGGAAAGTCTGGCAATTACTTCTCTTTCTCTGATAATTTTTATTAGTACTGTTGAAGGAAAATTTGTTTGGGAATATAATTCTAGAGCAGTGTTTCTCTTTCTTTGGACACTTTAAATATTTTATTCCACCCCTGTGAGTCACACGGCTTCCGATGAGCTGCCCATAGTGTTTCTCATCCTTGTTCCTCTCTTGGTAAGGCATTTCTAGATGTTTGTTTTTCTTTCTTCCTTTTAACATTTCCCCCTTTGGCCTGGTTTTCTTTACTTTGAGTTATATATGTCCAAGGCAGATATTTTGGGAATGATTCTTCTTAGTGGTTGCTGAGCTCCCTGATCTATAGTTAGTTAGCAGTTTTTGTTAAATTTCTGTTCATTGTTTTTTCACATATTATATTTTTCTCACTGATTACACAGTTTATAATCATCCTACAGTTGTTTTGATAGTTTGTCATATTTAACCATTATGTTTTTTCTTTATATTGTGATATGGAAAGTTTCTATTGACATACCTTTAAAATTACTTGTTTTTTTTTTTTTCCTTATTCACATTCAATTCAATGGTGAGCCCATCAAAAGCACTCTCCATTTTTGATGTAGTGCTTTTTATTTCTAGCACTACTTTATACTCTTAGCATTTCCATTTCTTTGCTTGCCTTATGCATCTACTCTTGCATAGTATTTATTTTTTCTTGCTTTTCTCTTCAGATTATATATGCATTTATTTCTCTTTAAATATGTCATTTTTGTGGAAAGCAATATATTTAATGGGTAATAAGAAATGAGAAAATGACATTTAGTAAAAAAATTTTTTTATTAATTTTATGGCAAAACAAGTAGCAATGAGACAGTTTCAAAATAGGTTAGTAAGACAGTTACAGTAATTAATACATTGCATATTGTTGTCCTCATTGTAGTTGTCCATAATGCAATATGCAGGCATGATATCCTGTCCAAACACAATTAGTACATCTTTCTTCTCATTGAATTAAGAGAAAGTAGCTGCATATCTATCCTAACTATTTTGTATATACAGATACAAAATATTCTTTCATTTATATCACCCTTTTCTGTTTAGTTTTGTCAGAAGTGGGTATTCCAATGCCATTTAAATATTGTAGGTGCATGAATTCAGCAAAATAATCCAACATAATCCAGCAGTGATAGTGGGTTATCCATAGGACTGGCAATGTCAGAAGTTGTTGACTTGAGCCTTTTACAGCTGAGTATATTAATATGGTTTTACTTTTCATACCTAATTTTTATACTTTTCTGCTGCATGGTTAAGACCAAGATAAAGCAAAATCAATGTAACAAGAAATGTAACTGTGTATTTGACAAGTTCAGTCAAATCCCCTCAGGACTTATCCTGAAACCCTGTACCACAGTTTGTAGATTTTTTGTCATTGTTAGCCATGTGGATGAGTCACTGCCATTGCTTGACCAATTTGCTCTCTGTGAAAGTCTGCGGTAATGTTTTCTCTTTAGGTGATTCTCCTTAGGTACATTATACATAGTTGATCACTTTCTTCTGTGGTCCCATAATCTCCTTGAAAATTTGGAAAATCACTGAGTCATAGGATGTTACAGTACAGGTTCTCTTACTGAGTCCTCACTGACCTTGAATGGCCAGGGCATCAATGTAGGTATTCTTGTAGCTTTTTTTCCCCTGATTTTTGGATTGCAAACTTAAGTTGGTAATGCTCTAGAAGAGAAGCTGAATGATACTATTACCCTATAACATAGGCAGTTGATGTTAACCTCACTATCTGTTTGAATATCAAATATCTTAGATATGGACAGGTATTTTCCATCAAGTATAGATATGTTAAACTTTAAATCTCTACAGAATGTGAAGAAAAAGATAAAAAATATTAAAAAATACAAATAAACAATTGCATATTTTCATATAGAAATTCAGAAATCTAACCATATACAGCATTGTTGTAGGACAGTCCTATGATGTTTTTTTCTTGTCTCTTTTTTTCATTTATTTCCCTTTTTTTAAAACAAAAAACAAAAAACAAACATTTACTTGTGAGACAGTATAGCTGTAATTAGTGTGACATGACGAGCTGTATGTATCTGGAAGACCAGAATGACAGGCATTCCAAGCATGGTGGCCTTAGTATTACACATTGCTATCTTCAGTGCAGTTTCTTAGTTCATAGGTATCATCAGGGTGAGAATCCTGCCAATCAACTGCTAGTTTCAAAAGCCTACTAAAGATTCTCAGGATCATTGCCTTACTCATTTTGTGCACACAAATGTATGACTTTGCCCCTGTCATGTTTCCTAGCTTTTCTCCTTGCCTTCTTTTTGTTATTTAATTCTTAAGTTCTTGCTTTCCTTTTAATTGTGTTATATTAAAACAACACTGAGATACCATCTCACCCCAGGAAAAATGGCCAACAAGAAATCAACTGACAACAAATGCTGGAGAGGCTGTGGGGAGAAAGGAACCCTTCTCGACTGTTGGCAGGAATGTGGACTGATCAACCATTATAGAAATCAGAGACTTCTTAAAAAACTAGGACTCAAAATCCCATTCAGTCCATCTATCCCTCTACTGGGAATTTTTCCAGAAGAACTGAAAACATTGTATCATAGTGATATATATGCATCTGTTTATAGCAGCATAATTTGTGATAGCTGTAACTTGGAAGCCATCAAAATGCCCATCACCTGAGGAATGGATGAAAAAGATGTATTATTTTTATACAACAGAGAATTACTCAGCTATGAAAAATGATAAACTCGAAGCCTTCATATATAAATGGGTGCCACATGAAGATACACTCATAAGTGAAATAAATGAGACTCACATACATATTTTATAGTCTCCCTAGTCTAAGAAATGAAAAGTAAAAGATATAAGTTAATTTCATTTGGATTAACTAGAGTTTGTTTTCTCTACTGTATTGTATAGCTTTAGGTGTCAAGAGTTGTCAATTCTTTAGTTTTCTTAGGCTTTTTCCCTTTTTTATGTGGTTTCCCCTAACAATCCTCCATTCTCTCTTTAGTAAACTACTGCAATTGTACTGAATCTTGTGGAAGCAGTGGTAGACGCTTGTGCACTATTAAATATAATAGCTGCCTGTAATCCTTTGTCACATGAGGCAGGATGCAACTAGATAGGTAACAAAATTTGTTAAATATATAAAGTGGGATTAAATGGTATACTCTTACATAAAGGATTGACAGTTTCATTTGTTGTATAATACTTTTAGCTTTCTACTAGTGTTAGAACGGCCAGGAAAGTCAATGCCATTTCCATGGCTGTATTGAAGGCCGGTCTCCTCCTAGCACTGTTCCTCACGAATTCCCAACATGTGGCCTTCATGCTGCAAGGAAGCCCACGGAACAGAAAAGGGCGTATTAGTATGTGAAGGCTAGTGCCTGCCCATCTGCCGATGGAAGGTCACAAGAAGATACCTGCAACGAGAAACAGCAAGTTGCGACCACTCTGCAGATCTGTACCTGTCAGACAGAGCTTGACACCTGTGGCAGATACATTCTGATTTCCACGTGTCATGTGCAAAATCAAATGTGCTCACAATGGCATGGCGGCCAAGTGTCAAGTGCTTCACCTCTCAGCACGGCAACACTCGGCACAGCGGTAACCCTGGCTGGAGGAGTCACTTCCTGAAGTGCACACCACACATCAGACCAAGACAGGGTTCTGTTAGTCTTGTCAGACAGGCTCGAGGAGTCACACATGGGCGACGTGCCTCATCCATGGTGCTTCACATTCCTGCACCTCTGTGACCTGGTCTCGTACAAGCTGCGGCTGCTGGACTGATGGTGACAGTAGTGTTTTTTTTCTATGCTGTTCCTGTTAGTGTTTAGTGATCAGAGAGGGAGGTGGAGTGATTTCAAAACAGAAGCTTGTGCTTTTATGTAGAGTCAGGGCTGGCCAACTTCTGATAAGTTGGATTGTCCTGTTGGGCTCAGGAGCTCTTATACGAGAGAGAACATTGAGAAAAATCTGAATTTCTAGAGTTCTTTAACAAAAAAGAGGTTCTTGGGAGGCACTGGAGACTATTTTAAATGGAAAGTCAAGATAGATACAGGTTTTCCCAGGACCAGAAGCTATTCCTAAAGGGGGGGGGTGACTCCCTAAGGTGCTTTCACTCCTTTAGATTAACTCTGGGCTTTCATGACGGTTGCCGAGTCACTTTGGCCCCTGGGTACTTGGTCACCTTGGTACTTTTTCTGAGTCACAAAGGCACTTTAAGGCTCACATCTCCCTTCCTGAGGACAGGAGTTTTCCTTTTGTGGTGGGTTTTTTGCAGGGGGTCCATGCACATTCTCTTGTAAACTTTCTTGTGACTCAGCAGATATGGATAGCCCAGAAAAGCATGTGGTCCGAAAATTCTGACACAGGAAGAGCAACTGCTGTCTTAGCAGGGAGTCGAGGGACGCCCTCGCGAGCAACGTTGCAACCATTCTCCTGTACTGCTTCATTCTGTAAGGCGGGAGCTCACATATGGTGCACACAATGTGTCTTTGTTTTGTAAGGATGTCAGAGACAGTGGTTTTATTTTATCTGGTGTTTTCTTAAATTTTGAGGACACAATGAATTCAATAAGCCCACCTATCATTCTCCTTCCTTCCTTTCCCCTCCTCTTTCCTCTCCTTTTCTTTTATTTCTTCCCCATTTTCATTTTGGAGATCAATGCTAGAAAGCTCAGAACCCTAGAGCTGTGGCCTATGAGAACTAATGACTTCTGTCATTAGCCACACACTTTTCTTGTTTTCATTTCTGATCCTTTTGGCTCTTGTGGAATTTCACAATCTAGATATCTAACTTTTGCCCTCATGGTAGGGATTTGGGGAAGGGGCTAGTGTGAATACACAGAGAACAAAGTGAAACTCCTCACCCAAACACAGAGCAGGGATCTAGGCTTTAGTCATTGGCTCTGAGAAGTGGGCCAGAACACAATGTAAACTATGGCTGGCTCAAAGGAAAATGCCAAAGAATCTGATTTATGATGACATGAGAGATTAGACCTGAAAAGGAAGGAACACACTGATGGGGAGACACTAATGTATCTCTTAAGTGGTAGAAAGAGCATGGGCTTTGATACTGGAAAGGGTTCTTTTGGGTTTGGGGATTGCTATTGATATGAACCCTCACTGTGGCTTCAGGGACCTCATCGTTAAAATGGAAATAATAGTGTGTACACAGTTGTTTTTACTGTTACATTAAACTATCTCCTTAGCACATGAAATGCTGATTCCCCATTCCCCAGTCTCTTCCTTGAGGTTGGGATAAATGTAGTGCAACTACTTTGCTTTTTGAAATTGCTGGGAAGATGTAGATGTTCATGCTTTCTTTTGAAACAATCCTGGCACCCTGGGGACTTGTCCGGAAATTCAGCTTGTGTTCGAGCCTGTTTAAGGGGCTTTTGCTTTCATCTTCAGGGCCCAAATGCCAGTGGTTGCTTTTAATGAAACCAAATCCTTCCTCCTTCTGTGTGATTTGGGGATTTACTTCCCCAGTCTGGGCAGCAATTGGATACATTCTGTTTTCTTTATTTTCCAAGTGACCCCAGCACACTTTGTGATTCTAAAACTGACCTATTGGGAGAAACAAAATAAACTCTTCCATTCCATTTTTCCCCCTCTGAACATATCTGGGAATGGTCTGATTTTATATATACCTATCATCAAGCTTGCTGGCTCCAGGGTGGCAACAGCTAATCCGTGAACACATGTCAGTTACGTGTTCCAGGAAGGGCTGGTGATGTGTTCTCGGTGCTCTATCTTCTTAAGGCATGGGCGGGTCAGGAGCTAGAAGAGGAAGAAATAATCCAAAGCATGGGGAAAAGTCCTCAGGGAAACAAAATAGCAAGTCCTTTGGCCTATTTGGGCTGTACACTTTTGTTTTTAATCCTCAACAATAAAGTATACTCTCTCTCCCTCAGAATATGGATATCAAGATAGAAAATAGTGCCCTGATTTGCTGCAGAATGACCTTGGGTAGGGGGTGGCTTTAATATAGAAACAGTGAGGTCTGTGTGTTGCATCTAACATCTGATGCTTCTTTTTGCTTTTCTCTTTAGGGTTCTAAAGTGGGCAAACATCCACCTGGTTTCCCAGAACAAATCTGCACTCTGTTACACCTGTCTTCACCCCCTGGGCCTCAGCTTGACTACGCATGATGCAGGCCCCACTTTTTCTCTGCAGAACCTGAGGCTGAGGTTGCTTCCTTTTGTGGCATTTCCTTTTCAAAGCTGCTGCCTAGTTAGGGCCATGCAGGCAGTGGCTCCATGGCCCAAATGTAGCATGGGTGTGAACCCAGATCTTCCTGCTGGCTACGTTACTTAGGGCTAATCAAGTGCTCTGTCACTCCATTCTCCTTTTTTGTGATATGGGAATCATGAAAGCATCTAAAGAAAGGGTCATTGTGAGGACTCAGTAAAGTCACATGGTTAAGCCTTAGCATTTTTCTGGCACTAAGCTCTTCATGTTTTACCCCCACCACCACTCTTACCAGATGGGTTTGCCCAGCTGGTTGGATTACTAGTAGGTAGAAACTGCTTTATTTAGGGAGGATAGGCATTAAAACTGATCCACTTACAAACTTAAAAACCAACCAAATCTTAGAAAATGTCCAGTTTCTCATGCTCCTGAAGAGGAACGTAAGAGCATCAAGGGAGAGGTGGGTAGCTGGGGTTGGGGTCTTTGCTGCATTTGGGTTCTTCTTATAGAGAAGCGATCTGTCCTGACCTCTTGGGCTTAATCATGACCACTGCTCTGGGCCAGAACTCTTCCTGCCCTGCTCTGCATGCCTCGTGCTGAGCCAGTCCTTGAAATCCTTCCTCTATCTGTCCTCTCCTTAGAACCTTGCACTGGTGACCAGCTCTGCCAGTTACTCTGAACCAGGCTGGTTTACCTGGATCATCCTCCTTCCTGGGCTTTGTATTATCTTCTCCGTACTGTTTTCCTCTGTACTGTCTTCATCTACCTGCAGGCCCTGGTCCCTGTGTTTAAATCATATAAAACCATCAGATCTCATGTTCTCTGAGACCTTCTTTGACTGTGCTGGCTCATTATTGTCCCTCTTCCTTTGCGCCACTATAATCACTCAATGTCATTAGTTTGGTGCTGTCTGGGTTCAGTATAAATTCACAAGTCCAAGTCCCAGATGTGCCTTCAGTAATGTGTCACCATCCACCCAGTGAGGACAATGTGCATTTTTCTGCTCTACTCAGGCCTCCTCTACACTCTTTTCTACATTTTTTTTTGCACTAGCAACTTGGTCTCATGTTTCTTGGAGAAGAGAGAAGAAACATCATGCATCTCTCTCTGCACTACCTATCTCCTGCCTCCACAACATTACACTGCTTTCCCTCCTGTCAGGGAGTGAGTCCTGGCCCCCTAGATAACTAAGCCTGGGCCTGCACTCCAGCTGCAGCCCTTGGCCTTCTTGGCGATGGCATCACTGATTTCTCCCTTCCTGTAGCGCTGTTTTTATTAGAATGCAAATAGATTCTCACAATTTACCTCTTAAAGCTATACTTCCTTCTTATTTTATTTTATTTTATTGAGAAACAAATAGCAATGACAATTTCAAAGCTGATTAATAGGACAGTTTCAATAGTGAATACCTTGTACATTGTTATCTTCTTAGTGGTTATACTTTCTTCTTGAAGCTGCTTCTTTGACCAGTTTCTCCTTCCTGGAAAATCTGTAAGAATCTGCCTGTAATGACCTTACATTTATTTTATTTATTTATTTTTTTCTATTTTTAATTTTTATTTTGTTAGTGCATGTTTTCTGTACATGTAATAAATTCTATTATAGTTTTCAAAATTCTCACAACTTGACATTTATTTAATGTTTTTTTGTCTCCATTCACCTCAAGTGGATTCAACCTACTCAATGCAGATTGCCCTCTGCAAGTTTGGGCCGACCTCACTATCACTTCACTGTCCTCTTTTTACTCAATTTCTTGCTACGTCCTCTTTTTTTGAATTCCTCCAACATTTGGTTTTTACAATATCTTACTTTTTTGGTTTTTCTCCTACCTGTTGTGCACGTCTTTCTAAAATCTCTGTTGGCTTCTCTTTCTTCGATGGTACATTGCTTAAGATTCTTAAGAGGAACAAAATCAAATCTATATAATATGTATATATATGAGTGGATTTTCATATACATATGAAGTTATATACATATATATATATATATATATATATATATATATATATATATATATATGAGAGAATTTATTGTCGGAATTGTTTTGTGCAATAGGGAGTCTAAGAAGCCAGCCCTGCAATGTACCAAATGAAAGCTAGAGAACAAGAGAAACTCACGTTTTTTAGTGCCGGGATTACAGGCGTATGCCACCACGTCCAGTCTCCATGGCCTGCTTAGCTTGCCTGGGGGCAAGGCCAGCATATCATGGAGACTGAACCCCAGTCCTTGGACTTGCCTAAACAGGCACTTACTCTGCTGCGTTATCTTGGCAGCCCAGAGGAGAAGCCAATGTTATGGCTCAGTTCAAGGGCAGAGGGTTGGTAATAGGGAAACTATGATGGTGTAATTCTTGTCTGAAGCCAA
The DNA here is from genome assembly GCA_004027165.1 of Ctenomys sociabilis. NCBI lineage: Eukaryota > Metazoa > Chordata > Mammalia > Rodentia > Ctenomyidae > Ctenomys > Ctenomys sociabilis. The sequence continues at coordinate 82,475 of PVKA01002017.1, read as the reverse complement.
AGGGATAAAAATCTTGAGTACTACTTGTGCAAATCTCAGTGTCTGAAGGGTTCAGAGAACTTGTAATTCTGTTGTCCATGGGCAAGGGAAGATGAATGGAAAGAGGAAGGGAAGGGAAGGGAAGGGAAGGGAAGGGAAGGGAAGGGAATGGAAGGGAAGGGAAGGGAAAGGAAAGAGAGAGAGAGAGAGAGAGAGAGAGAGAGAGAGAGAGAGAGAGAGAGAGAGAGAGAGAGTAGACAAAGGTCAATCTCCTTTGCTCAGCCCACTGATTCAAATGCTACTGTCTTCCAGAAATACCCTCAAACGCATAGAAATGTTTCATCAGCATCTGTGCATCTCTTTACCCATCAACTAACACCTGAAGCTCATGATCACAGACAAGAATATTGGAATGCACCAGGTTTGCTTCTTGTTCCACTCTGAATTAGCTTCCTGATTCCTCTCAGGCAACTTTAACTATGATGTGTATGTGGATGCCTTAAAATTTTGTATCTCTGATGTTAAACTTTAATCTGAAGTTTACTTCCCAGTAGTCCACTTGGAATTTTCACTTGGCTAGTGGTTACCTTCAACCTAACTACCAGCTTGGCTTTGAAAGCAGATCTACGTTGGCCCAATTAGTTTTCCTTTTTCGGCTTCTATCTAGATGTCACAAGAACCTCCTCTACACACGAGCAGCCCTGGGGGCAGTCCAGCTGCCTTGCTGTCAGGAGAGCGGCCTGGTGGGCAGCGGCGGGTCTCTGAGGGCGTTAGCTTCCCAGCTCCAAAGGCCTTCTTGGCTGCCGGGAGCAGCGTTCCTCCTGCAGTGCCCTCCACTGTACCGTTTCCCTTGGAACCTGCTGGGCACAAACCAAATACACTTCCTCTCTTTTAAGTTTCAGGTGTTTTGTTTTACAACTCAAGGAAGAGAAAATGACTATGAGGACCCACCTCCGGTCCTTTGCTTCTCCCCATATTCTCTGTTATGGCTCATGTCCAGATGTTCTCGCAAACCTCATCAGGTCATACTGGGCCTTTTAGGAGGGGGCTGGATCTAGGGTGTGTGATTCTGGGATTAAGGCCATCATGCTGGGACTGATTCATGGTGTGCTACTAGGATTAAGGGAGCCCCGACCTGGCTGTGAGTGCTATTTGCTCTAAGGATGGGTAGCCTGGATAGAACATAAGAAACTGTTATTGTTGTATGAGGGCTGTTATTGTCACTTGTCCTTTGCTGCTTGCTACTTCACTGCTTCTCTGCCTTTTTCTTGCCACACTTGGATGGTTTCTCTTTTGCCGTACCCCTTTTCTGTGCAACCCTGCTTTGGGGCCAGCCACTTACGGACTGAAACTTCTATAAACTATGAGCCAAATAAACCTTCCCTACTTGTCATATATTTTGTCTCAGCAATGAGAAAGGAACTAAGATGATTTCCGTGGTCTGTTTGCTTCTTCCTTGAGCTTATTGTCCCTCAGAGAGCTCACTCTGGGGCCTTTGCACTTACTATGTCCCCTTCTGGAAATATTTCTAGATCTACACATGCGTTGCTCTCCTGTATTGTTTTTAATTTTGTTTTCCTTTTTAGGAAGAGGGGCCAGTTTCTACCATGTCCTGTTTTGACTGTCACCATAGCATCTATTGCTCCCTGGTGTTCTCTTGCTTATTGCTTGTTTGCTTACTCATGGTCCTTCTTCACTGGAGAGTACACACTGTGCAGGGTGAGACCTGCTTCATATTGTTAATCAGATTGTTAATCATACTGTCCCTCACTGACACACAGAAGGTGCTCTGCATGGATCTACAGATGATGACTACATGGGCTATTATGTTTCTGGTTTTGCTAATCTTAAAGTTTGGCATGAGAGAAATGATTGCTTTCTATGAACTAAGATTTTGAAATGTATCAGGAAAAGGATGGAGGTTGTTGTTTGAGATAGTTAAGTAGGTAGGTAGTCCACAGGCCAAGACTATCTGTGAAGGATAACATCCTGGAAGCCAGTGTGCTCATCAAGAAGGAGGACTGGGGCCAGGGAGATAGTTCAGCAATGTAAGTGCCTGCATGGCAAGTATTGAGTTCTCTCGCCAGCACCAAAAATAAATAAATAAAAAAATAAAGTAAGTAAATAAATAAATAAATAAGAGGATTGGATAGACCCCAGAATCACTGGGAAAGGGTCCTTGAAGCAAAGGTATATGCTGCTCTTGCAAGCACTGACCACAGGAAGCTTTTCCCACTGGATTCTGATGAGAGTGCTCCAGGTAAGGCCTGGTGAGAGCTCAGAGCATTTGGTTAGGTGCAGCTAAGTGTTCCATTGCTCAGTCCCACCTCATGGCCTCCTTGTGCACTTCAGCACTTGTGGGCAGGTTTTACCTCTCCCTTTGTCCTGACTCTGTGGACAGAATGCACTGATCACATTATTGCTCACTGTGAATTACTAAAGTGACATCAGTCTGTGCAGCTTGGTATACAGTGTGTTCTCCTTTGAGGGACAGATCTATTTGTCTTTTTAGATTCTGATAAAACCTGGCACATCTGCCTTTGTAATAGGATCTTGGTGCATTCATCAGGAACTGAGGCCTTTTTAGGAAACAGACTGGTCATCTTTCTACTAAGAGTATTGCATCCTTTTAATATTTCTCTATTTTCTACCCTTTAGAGTTACTCATGCACAAACTATTTTTGAACACTTCTATGTGCTATGTTCTGGGATACATGTATAAATCCTGAATGAATCTCTGTTACTTTGGATTCAGAGTCTATTGGGAAAGATACTGCATATAAGTGAGCATGTCAGTGAACAAAATAATTTCAGATTTTGATAAAGTGTGCTAAGGTTTAGATATAAAATAGCCCTTCAAATCTCCCTTGTTTTGAGGATTAATTTTGTCATGTGTAAAGTCTACTAATCAGAGGGCTCACCTACTTATATTTCAGTAGCTGAATGTGTTGCTAAGTAATTGGGTCTTACTGAAGGTATGCTCTAGAAATCTGTATTCTTGTGAATGGATCCTTTTTCTCTGTTTTCTGGCTACTATGGGATGAGAAGATTTCCTCTACCATGTCCTTCTCGCATGATGTCTTGGAGTCAGCTGACCATAGGTTGAATCCCCTGAAAAATGTGGATAAAAATAAACCCCTAGTCCTTTAAATTGTTGGTGTTGGGTATTTTGTCCCAGTGATAGGAAAATGAGTAACACAAAATGCTATGAGCAAAGTAAACTGGGAAATGTGAAGGTGCTTAGATGCAGGGCAATATTAGTTTCCTGAGGCAAAGAAGGTCCCTTAGAGATGACTTTGACCTTAATCTTGGGAAAGGAGTCATGGAAAAAAACCACAAGAAGGCATTTTATCTTACATTGCCTTAGCTGTAATATCACATTTTGGTTGAAAATGGGTGAGAAGGCATAGTAGGAATCTTGTTTACAATACCTACAGTTTGAATACTGCCTGTTTTAGCCTAAATTTTGTTCCCCTTCACATTTGTATTACAGCAGAAAATGCCCACCCCCATTACAGTTCAGCATACTTCAGTTTTGTTAGTTGCCCAGGTAACAGTTCCTGTTACAGTTCCTGTTACTGGCCAGTATGATGCATATTGTAAGAACCAATCAAAGATAGCCAAGCACTCTGCTTTTGTATACTTCTTGTTTGCAAACTCCATATCAGCTGTAGACCATCAGAAATCAGGTCCTGATATTTTGGGAATGATTCTGATCAATGCTTGTTGATATAAATAACAAATTCTCTGTGTTTCATGTGTTCTACTTCTTTTCTGTATTGCTCATTCAAGGAATCCATCATATTTCTGATCTCAATTTTTTTTATCCATGTCTTTTTTAGAGGCAGTTATTAATTCTTTTTCTGCTGTGTTTCTTCCAAGTTGGATTTCCTCTATATTTCTGGACTTGTTTCGGTATTTCAGATTATATGACTTCAAAAAGTTCTTTTTTGATTTCAGAACTTATTTCTGCTTTGAGTTCCTCATGATCTTTCTGCTGTTGTTTTTTTGCTTCAGATCCTGTTAAATCATATATATCAGCTGTAATAGTGCTCTCTGCACTTGTTCTGGGTGAGCATAGTTTTGCCACCCAACGTTTCTGGAATTCATTCTTTATTTCAGATACTATGTATTCGAATATTTCTTTTTTAATTTGGGGAATCACTTCTCATTTTATTTCCTCTATAGCTTTCTGCTGTTGTTCCTTTGCTGCTGTATCTGTTACTTCATTCGTTGCAGCTGAGCTAGTGTCCTCTGCCCTTCCTGATGGACTCGAGGTCTGGGATTGCATTTTTCCCTTTCTCTTTGTCATTTTGTATAACACTGATCTTTGACCTTTGGTGTAGAGCTTTGGTGCAGCTATAACCTTAGCTTGTTGTGAGATTTGGGTGCCAGTCTATTAAGTCTGAGATTTTACAGGTAAGCCTATCCTGGGTCTAGCTGTTGTGTTCAGTTCCTTTTTTGCTGCAGCTCCTTTGGTTCCCCTCTGTTGGTTCCCGGGATCAGCCTTCCTGTGTCAGGCAGGTCGTTCCCCAGGTGGGTGGGCCTGGGCTTTGGTGGGTCTTCTGGGCTCACAAAAGGATAGTGGATGATCTTATTCACTGAGTAGGCTGTACTGGGTCGGCCAGCCTGTGCTGGGTCTGAGTCTACAGGCCGTAACCCGTGAAGGCTGGTAAGGTCACTCTGGTGCAGTGGGCCTGGAGCCCTCACTCACAGGCCAGGCTGTGCTGGGTTTCGGTCTGTAGCATGGGATGGAGGATTGCTGAGAAATGTCCCTCCAGCGTGGCAGGCTTGGAGTTCTCACTCCAGGCCGACCTGCACTGGGTCTGGGGCTGTGGGGTGGGACCTGTAATCACCTGGAAATGTTTCTCTGGCACAGTGTGCCTGGAGCTCTCACCGGGCCACGGGGGTTGGAGGCAGGTAATCCCTGGGAAATGTCTGTAGGGCATGACGGGCCTGGAGTTCTACACTCACTTACCTTTGATGCCCACAGAATCGGGGAAATTCCCACTCAATCAGTGGGCTTTAGGTCTGGGGATCCGGGGAGGTGTTAGTGAGTGGGTCTTGAGGTTTCAGGCCAGTCACTGGCTTGGAGGGATTGGGGACAGGGATCCGGGCAGCACGCGTGGGACGAAGCCAATGGTTCTCCCTCAGACTCACCACACTCTCACTGATCTGGGAAGCCTGGTGAGTTGTGTAAATTCGCTCTCGCTGGGAGAGCTTGGCGCTGGATCCAGGAGGCTGCTGGAGTCAGCCACCGTCTCAGGCCGGTCTCTGGCTGGGTGGCGTGGGCGGGATCGAGTAGACCGCTGGCGTTGGTCTTGCTGTCTCGGGAGGTCTCTGGGGCTGGGCAGGTATGGGCGGGATGGAGGAGGATGGCCTCGTTTGGCTTTAAGACAAAGAGGGAATAGAATATAGCAGATTGAAAAGGAATCTTTCTGGAGCTTATTGCAGATTCTGAGGAAATGTGGTAATTCTGAAGAGTCTTAATTAGTGTCTAACTGGTGATCTGAATACTTGGGCTTATAAAGAACATGAACCAGAAATAGAGGAATTCGGCTGCATAGTGCTCTGAGAACTATGAGAGCCTAGCTGGAGACAGAGTCACAGGGAGTGTGAGCAGAGCTCATGAAGACTTTGTGTCTGGCACGCAGCAGGGTACATGAGGTTTATTTGATGTGAAATTTTATTGAAGGCACTTTTCAGTTCTCTGATCTTCAATGTGGCTGTCTGTGAGGACACTTAACATGTACATTAGGTCTACACAATGAACAAGTCAACAAAAAGGAACATGCACCTGTATCCTCACAATATTCCCTCAAAACAAATATAAAACTGAAAAAGCAAGGGAAAACCAACTAAAATCAAATCTGGAACTAAGAAATCTAACTCCATGAAAAAATACCTTTTCAGCTTGTCATTTAACATCCTAGAGGACCCCAGAAACCAAAGGTGTGATGGAAGTTTGAATTTTTTTCCACTGCCGACAAATTGGTTGGTATACAGACATGTGGACCTTGACCTAGGAGTGCCCTAGCTGGTCTTGTTGCCCCTGTCTCCTCTGTGAGTTGTGAAGCTCTGCACCAGCCTTCTCCCTAACGTCTTATCACTACCTTCAGCTTGAGCCAGGCCAGCGCAGAGCTCCCTTCCTCAGTCCTCTTTGTACCTTGCACATGCCCATCTCTCCACTCTTGTTCATGTTGTTTGCTTTTCCTAATGTCAACACAATTTCTCCATCAGAGTCCCTACTCACTCATTTTCTAATTCCTTCATTTGTGTCCTGACTTCCAGGCAGTAAATGTCAAATGCTGTGCAAGTTTCTTTGGGTGATATAAAGGACTTGTATGTGGTTGTACTCTTCTTGGTCTTTGTGGGGTTTTTTTTCTAAATAAAGGATAGATACTCATTTAATAGCAAAATAAGTGGGCAAGTGGTATGGCTATATAACCTGTATGCCATTGTCTTCTGTTCTTGGGCTGTTTTTGGCATTTCTGAGTCCAGGAAAGAGCCTCAGAACCAATATGCTCACACCCTAAGTAGGTCAGCTTATGTGGTAACTATCTCCTCTTTCTCTTCTCTTTCTGGCTCTGTCATGGCCACTGGGTAGGCTTCAGCATCTAGACTGTGTAGTCAGGTGCTATATTACCTGACTTTGCCACCTTTGGCCACAAGTGTTTTCTCAAATATAGTCCTCTTATATGCAAGAATCGTGCTCAATGGACTGATAGAGGAACTGAAGGCCATTGTCCCCTACATCTTACAGTGGTTTAGGAGAGAGAGTAGAGTAATAGCCTTTTTGCTCCCTGGGAACTACAAACAGGTCCATCAAGGGCTGGGTTTGGGGTCTTCTACTCTGTTTACTGATTCTTCCTCCAATGAAGAGTCTATTTTTTATAAATCCATTGCCTTTTTGAAATTGTAATTCAGGAAATTTCTACCCCACCTGTTTCTCAGACATTAGCTGGGACAGTCCAGATTTCTTGCCGTTTTTAATTATGTCCCCAGTACTATTTGGGGGGATGGAGTAAAAGCTTCTTCAGAAAGAATGGAGGACAATGTCGAAGAGACAGTAATAGAGAAGGTTTAGAAGAATGAACCACTAGATGGTGAATTGAGAAAAATCAATTCAAGAAGAATGAGGACATGTACAAAGTCCCAATATTCTGGAAGAGCTCATGAGATAAAGCAGCCTGTGACTGGGTGCATGCTGGGTTTTAGGAAAGGAGACACACTGAAGGTGGGCAATGGACACAAAGGATGACCCGACACAAAGACTCTTTTAACCCACTGTAAACCATTTGGACTTCATAACTACATTTTTTTCAGCTGCATATGGGTCATTTTCTGAAATAGACCACTTACTGATCCATAAGACATGCTCAAGGATATGAAAGAAAACAGAAATAATCCCATGAGTATTATCTGACCACAGTGCAATGAAACTGGAAATAAATGACACAAGAAAACTGAAAAGTCCCATAAATACATGGAAATTAAACAACACCCTACTGAGCAACCAATGGGTCACAGATGAAATTAAACAAGAAATTCAATAATATCTGCAATTCAATGAAAATTCGAGCACAACTTATCAGAACTTATGGGATGTGATGAAAGCAGTTCTCAGAGGGAAATTCATAGCTGTGAACTTATACATTAGGAAAACAGAACAGGAACAAATAAATACCCTAATGATACACCTCCAACATCTAGAAAAGGAAGAGAAAACCCAGAGCCCAAAGACAGGAAGAAATCATAAAGATTAGAGCAGAAATTAATTCAATTAAGATGAACAAAAGTTCAAAAAATTAATGAATCCAAAAGCTTGTTCTTTGAAAGATTAAATAAAATTGATAAACCCCTAGCTAACCTCATCAAAAAGAGGAAAGAAAAACTTCAAATACAAGCAATAAGTAATGGAAAGGGTAAAATCACCACAGACCTATCAGAAGATTATCAATAGCTTTAAGAATCTTTACGCTCACAGAACAGAAGACACAGACGAAATGGGCAGATTTCTAGAAAGGTCAAAATTACCACAACTGAATCAAGAAGACATAAAAACTCTCAATAACCCAATAACAGCCAATGAAATAGGAAATGTAATAAAAAAAACCTGCTGACAAAGAAAAGTCCAGGTCCTGCTGAGCTTCCCATTGAGCAATAGTCATTACATAGTTTTTGGATTTAAAATGCCTGACTTTGTGCTATGACTCAGGATTTATTACATGTCCGTATTCATTCTTGGTGTAGGCTCTTTGTAAATAAGTGTTTTCACTATGTGAGTTTTATTTTTTCTGCCTTTAAGATCCTAACAGTAATAACCAAAGGAGGAAAAGTAGATTTTGATTTAAATATCTTAATTCTCCAACAAATGAAATAAAAGAAATTCTCCTAAGTCCTGGACTTTAAAATTCTTCAGGAATAAAAATGATCCAGCCCAAAAATGTCAGCCAAGGGTGACAATGCCATATAAGTCAAATGATTTCTCTGGGCAATAATGAGGAATTTTCTGCTCCACTTGGAATGAGAGCCATGCATTTCTCTGATTTTTCTATCTCAAACCATACAAAAAAGGCAGATTATCCAGTTTGCTACAGTTTAGTAACCAGAATTTTTTATGTTACTTTGTTGGGTACTTGCTCCATTCATTCATGATGAGATCCTTGGGCATAGGGTGACAGGCCTTCCATTGCTTTTGTTATCTTCTCATGGACCAACCTAATGTTTTATATCTTGGAAAATGCTCACTGATAGCAGGGAGGTAGACAGTAGGTCAGGAAGTGGACAGGAATACTAAAATATGTGAGAACTTTGGCATTAAGTAGGTCTGAATATGGAGCACTTGTTTTGTTAGCTCTTGGCTATATAGTCTTCTATTTTTTTTTGGCTTTTTTGAAACAAGGTTTCACTATATAGTTCAGAATGACCTTGCACTCACTTTGTAGCCCAGGTGGGCCTCGAGGTCACAATGACCCTCTTGCCTTAGCCTCCTAAGTGCTGGTATTATAAGCATGTGCCACCATACCCAGCTTTGGCTATGTAATCTTGAGAAAGCTACTTAAGTTCTCTCCATGTCCCTAACAATGAAGGATAGAACATCTAGCACATGGACTAGATAGGATAGAACCTAATAAGATGGGCATTGATAGGCATGTAGTAGAAACTGGGCTGTTTGAAAAACAACAATAAACAGAAACAAAGTCTGACCATTCTGCAAATGAGCCATGGAAATGAGGGCAGCAAAGTTGCCACCCCCTTTGTCAAAGAAAAACAAACGCCACCTGTGTTAGACAATTTCCAAGTTTTAAAGGCTCAATCTTGTTCCCATATATAGAAATGCTTCCACTTTCCCCTTTAGGACAGAATAACCTGTCAGGCCACACCACCCCCTTAGATACAGATAAGGAGATGTTTAGCTTTCTCCCAGTGCAGACACATTTCTATGCTCCTTTTGGGTAGGCTGATCTGAAAGTGAGAAGTTGAGGGAGCTAGTTGCATGACAACCAAGTAGCACCCATTGTTTCTTTTCTGTATATGGCTCTTCCTTGAACAACAGTTGAAAAACAGGGCAAATCAATAGCCAGCATCATACTAAATGGAAAAAAAAACCCTGAAAGCTTTCACTTTAAAATTAGGAACAAAATAAGGTTGCCCACTGCCACCACTGCTATTCAAAGTAGTCCTGAAAACATTAGCCAGAACAACTGGAAAAAGAGAAATAAAAGGAATAAGGATTGGAAAGAAAGAAATTAAATTAGTATTATTCTCAAATGGCATGATATTCTAATGGAAGACACAAAAAATCCACCAAAAGACTTGTAGATATAATAACCAGATTCAGTACATTCCTAAAATTCATCTAGAACAAGAAGAGATCTAGAATAGCAAAAGCAACCCTGGGAATATATTAAAGGCAGGAGGCATCACAGTCCTTGACTTGAAATTATACTACAAAGCCACTGTGATAAAATCAGCATGGCACTGGCAGAAAACAGACCTGAGAATTAGTAGAACAGATCAGAAGATGCAGACACCACTAAAAACACACTCAGCCCCCTTATTTTTCGCAGAGGGGCCAAATATGGTCACTGGAACAAAGTAGCCTCTTTAATAAATGGTACTGGACAAACTGGCTTTCCACATGCTAAAGAGTAAAATTAAACCCATATCTATTACCATTTACTAAAGTAAAGTCAAAATGGATCAAAGATCTAAATATGAAACAAAACCAGTAAATTTACTAGTCCAGAAGTCACAAAAAATCATGAAGACATAGTGGTACGTAGAGAGTTCATGAACAAAAACCAAACTACACAGTGAACACTTTAAATAATCAACAACGGGAATCTCATCTTTTTGAAAAGTTCCTGCAGGTTAAAAGAAATCACCAACAGAGTAAAAAGAAAACCCATGAATTGGGGAAAAGTTTGGCCAAAGGACTTCAATCTAGACATATAAAGAATTGAAAAAAAAACAGGTCCCCAAAATTCAAAGACTATATTAAAAATGGGCATCTGAGATTAATACATATTTCTCAGATGAAAATAGAAATAGTAAATAAGTATGAAAATGTGTTCAACATCATTGGTAATTTGAGAAATGCAAATTAAAACAACACTGTTGCTGTATCTCACCCCAGAAAGAATGGTTATCATCAAGAAGTCAACCAATAGCAAATGCTGGAGCAATTGTGGAGAAAAAGAACACTTCTTCACTGTTGGTGGGAGTGTAGACTGGTAGAACCACTATGGAAATCAGTGTGGAGATTCCTCAAAAAGCTAGGATTAGAGGTCTCATTCAACCCAGTTATTCTCCTCCTGAGTATTTTTCCAGCAGAACTGAAAACAACACCTACTACTACTACTGTGAAATCTGTGCACCCATGTTTATAGCAGCACAATTTGTTGTAGCTAAATCTTGGAAACAATTCAAATGCTCATCAACTGAGGAATGGATTAAAAAAGTGTATTTTCACACAATGGAGTATTATTCACCTATAAAAAAGCTAAGCTTGAGGCTTTTATCAGTAAGTGGATGGAAGTAAAGACCATACTCAGAAGTGAAATAAATCAGACCTGCAGCTGTAAACATCCTATTGTCTCACAGGTGCAAAAACCTCAAAGAGTAAATAAAATCTGAAAGGCACAATGGATACGGTGAAAGGAAAAGGAACTGCTCAGAGGGAAGCAAAACTGGGATGAGAGAAGTGCTGGGATTACCGGCATGTACCAACACACTCAGTCTCAGTTGACATCTCAGCAAGCCTGGGGACAGGGCTGGTATGGTATGCCTGGGATTGAATCCCAGCCATTGCACTTTGCCTAAGCAGGTGCTTTTGTCCACTGAGTTATCTAGCTGGCCCTCAAGTAAAACAATCTTAATTTCACCAAAGTACTCTTAGCTGACCCATCTAAGAGAGATTGTAGTACAAGATAACTAGATCTGGACCACAGAGGGTGGGCACTTCTCTGGCCCCGTGGGCGCTCTGGGCACACTGGCAGGCCCAGAATTTCTCCATTGTCCAGTGAGCTCATCAAAGCCAGGACATGCTTGTGCTTTCTTCACTATGTGGGCAGGGAAGTTCTCGAGGGTCAGTTTCCTCCGCAGCAGGCAGGGAGCCATCTGCTCCCGCAGCGCCCACGTTGACTCCGAGGTCTCCCGCAGTGCTGCGGATTCCAGCCCAGGAGAACCCTGGCCGCGAAGGCAGCACACCTAAGTTCTGGCTGCACTCTTGCCTGCTTTGGAAGGGCATTTAACTTTTCTGAGCCTCAGTTTCTTGTTCTTGAGCTAGACAGTACCTACCCTATCATCTACACAGATAGGAATATGATTGTAAAAGTGAAAGCAATTGGGAAAGCAACATTTGAGCCCTACAATCATTTTATTAATAATTAATTAAAGTGTTTATTGATTATCAGCTGCACTTCTAGACTTCAGGTAGGTGCTAACTACATCCCATTGCTCCTATAGCTTTTTAACAACCAAGTGTTTTTTTTTTTTTTTTTTTTTTTTCTGATTCATGCTAGTCTGTCTAGCATGGTATGTAAGCAGCAGAAAAGACACGGGCTTCTATAGTTTTGCTGTTGACTTTCTGTGTGCTATTGAAAGCTATCTTCATGTTTTAGAGCCTCAGTTTCCAAATCTGTTTTTCTCCTACCTTCAATTACATCTTTTCTTGTGATATCATGGCAGGATTGCCAAGGAGAAAGAAAACTACTCTGACATGGCTATGGCCTGAAATTATTACCCTTCAGGTTTATTGGTTCCTCCCCAAAGGAGGTCTGTAGAAAAAATCTCTAAGGCAGAGTCTAGCAATATCTCTATTTGTATTCACCCAATTCTTTAAAATGTTCTTTTGCATATATGTTATCTCATAGATCTCCATAACGAGTCTGTGAGTGGTTAAAGCAATATTTATATGCCACTTAGCATAAGAGATAAAGAAGAAAGCCTTTGGAAGGACCAGTGGCGAACTTGACATCATGGAGTTGACAGTGATACAGCTGGAAACAGGAGCTAGATGATGGTCCTGGTTTGGAGTGCCCAGCCTGACCTCCCACTGGGGGAGATGAGTGTGCCCCGGCTGACTCAGTACATGTGTGAATTGCTTAGAATAAGGATGATCACTTGCCATACTACAGGTATAAATAAGCCTTCCACAGCTGTGGTTGAGAAAGCTCTGGGGTAGACTTGATTGCTAATGTAAGGATGCTTCTGGTTTTTCTTCTGTGCTTTCCTGTGTTTTTGTTTTTAGTTTTCTTCCTTTCCACCACAGACTTGGTTTGCTGACCAAGCTGAGGAGAAGTTCACAATGGAAAGACCTACATCTATCAACTTAAATGTATATGAGGGAGGGACACCAAGTGGACTTGTTTATGGGGTGTGATCAGCATTAACATGAGGCACGTTTTCCTCTGTGATGGTTAATTTTATGCATCAATCTGATTAAGACATAGTACCAAGACGGATGGTCAAACATTATTCTAGATACTTCATTGTGGATGTTTCTTTAGACAAGACTAACATTGAAATTAACAGACTTAATTGAGTAGGATGTGGTACTTATACACAAGCAGTAGTAATAGAGTAAGAAACGATCTTCCCTGAGGAAGGAAGGATTCCAGAGGCGGATTCTCTGAGGCTGGGCTGTGACATCCATTCTTCTTTGCATCATTATCAGCTGCCTCGCCAGCTATGCCAAGACTTTGGGCTTTCCAGCACCAACAGTTGCATAAACTAATACCTTCAGGCTTTGCTCTTCCCTTTCTTCTTCTTCTCCCTATTTTCCTGATTCCCTCTCTCTCCTCCCTCCTCCTATTGCTTATTTTTCTTTGGAGATTCCTGCCTGACCCATTCTCCCACTGCCCTTGCAATGCCCAGCTCTATAACTATCTAGAGCCAAATATGCAATAAGGATTCTTCTCTGCGCAGGTAAGGGCACTTTGTGGATGCAGGCTTGCACTGAGGTGAGATTTGGGAGGATTATTGGACTCACCTTGTCTTCTCTGTTTTGGAAAAGATTTATTTATTTATTTGGTATGGGTCCCACTATATATCTTGGACTCACATTGATCCTCCTGTAAAAGCCTCCCTGGTGCTGGGATTATAGGCATGCACCACCATGCCTGTCTTCAGTGGCCAGACCATCACAGAGCTGCTGTGGCATGTAATACCAGGAATCAAACCCAGGTCCTTGTAGTTGCCAGGCAAGTGCTTAGACCAGCAAACTATCTTCCCAGCCCCACACCTTGTCTTTTCTTGGTCACTTTCTCTCTCCCTCTAGTTAAGTACATAGGAAGGAAGAGAGAGTGTAGAACAGTTGTGGTGAACCTTTAGAGATGTGTGCCCAATCTGCCTGTTCATCACAATTCCGATGCCACAAGCGAATCTGAATGGTGAGCTTTTAGTTGAGAAAACAAAACTTAAAAAACAAACAAACAAACAAACAAACAAACAAGAAAAACAGTAACAGAGCTTTGAATGCTACAGATAGCCGGTGTGGCGCATGAGTCATGGGCTTGCCCCCACTGGTATCGGCCAGAAAGATGCCCTAGGGGCAATTACCCTTTAGGAAGGGTTTTCAGATCCTTTGGTTTCAGCTGATGTTTCAGCCATTGTCTTCCCTTATGGTTCTTTTATGGAGGCTTCAGAGGCCCTCAACCTGGGTTGGTGTACCTCTGAGAGGTCTTGATGACGCAAAGAGCCCGCTGTGGCCTGTGGGTCCTGGGCCTTTGTTCTAGACCCTGTGGTGTGGATTTGGTCCACACAGGACCAAAGTTCTCTTGGGAACGTGTTAAATTGTCTATAGCTTGTTCTTCCTCTCCTGGGATCCACACTGAGTTAATAATCTATAGCACTGTGGTCAGCACTAACCCTGTGCCAGCCATGACCATAAGCATTTTATTTTATTTTATTTTTTTTGTTTTTGTTTTTTATTTTTATTTTATTTTATTTTAATTTAATTTATTTTTTATTTTGTTGAGGTACAAATATCAATCAGACAGTTTCAGGACACCTTAACAGGACAGATTCAATAAATTAATACATTGCAAACTGTTTTCATAATGTTTTGGTATCGTACAAGGTGCATACACGATATTATATTTACAGATATTATTTTAGCAGATGTCTCTTATCAGTAAATTAAGAGTGTAGCTGCTTACTTATCTTATTTTTTATACCTGAATTATATCAAAAATTCAATAATTATTTTCCTAGTGGATGACCGTAGTACTAGAAACCGACATAATATCCTGTCCAGCCACCATTAGTGCAGATCTTGCCTCTCATAGGTAACTCTTTTCTTTCTTTCTTTTTTTTTTTTTTTTTACAGAACTGGGGATTGAACTCAGACCTTGCACTTGCCAGGGAAGTGCTTATTCTACTGAGCCATCTCCCTGGTCCCCCATAAGCATTTTATATACAGCAACTCATTTAATTCTTACAGAGATTTTATGAGGCAGGTACTTATTAGCTGTACCTTGTGGATGAAGAAACAGAGTCTAGAGAAGCTACGTAGTTTATTCGACTTCACACTGCTTCTAAGTATGGGAACTTCAGATTTGCGCATACTGGCCCTGGAGTGCATGTTCTCGAGATAGCTGCGTGGCCTTCAGGTGCTCTTGGACTGGCATGTGACCTGCCTCAGTGGTGCAGCTCCTCTGCTGGCATTCTGCTTATTGGGATCCTGGTGGGTGCTACTCTGCTCTCAAAGCTGGCACCACTGTCAGCTGGCCCGTAACCTACCTGGAGTATTTCCTACCCTTGCCACCACAGCAGCTTAGGGCTTGGTGAATGCCCTTGTCTTTCTCTACAGGAAATATTTTTTACAAGATCTTCTCTTTATTTCCAGTCTTTTACATTTTTCCAAGTGGGTAAAGAGCTTATGGATCATGAAACTGGTTCTAGTTTATTTCCTTTGAAAATTCTGTACAGGTTTCTTCAGAACTTCATTTTGGAATCTCACATCTATGGTATTGGGTATTTAGTTAAAGCTGCAAATTTTGCATCTTAAATTATCATAATTGTGATGTTTATAACTAAGTACAAACTGTGAATAGTCACACACATGACTACTATGGGTATAAAATGCACTCAGTATTTCATTTTATTCCTACTTCATTATTTTTCATTTATGTAGTTTTCCCTGATTCCATATTCCATCCATTATCTTTTCTTTCAATCTTTCTTTCTTTCTTTCTTTCTTTCTTTCTTTCTTTCTTTCTTTCTTTCTTTCTTTCTTTCTTTCTTTCTTTCTTCCTTCCTTCCTTCCTTCCTTCCTTCCTTTCTTTCTTTCTTTCTTTCTTTCTTTCTTTCTTTCTTTCTTTCTTTCTTTCTTTCTTTCTTTCTTTCTTTCTCTTTCATTTTGGTACTAGGAATTGAATTCAGGACCTCATGCTTGCCAGGCAGGTACTACACCACTGAGCTATATCCCCAGCTCCATTGTCTTTATTTTCACTCTTTTTTCCATTCCATACAAGATTCCACATTTTAAAATACAAGGTCATATGGTTTAATCTTTTAGTTTTATCTACTTCTAAGATGTTTCCCTCATGGCTCTTGTCCTCTCCATATTTGGGTGGGAGCTCATGAGTCCCTGGTCCCTGTGTAGAGGTCATGGGTGTTGGAGGATTTTCCCCTTCTTTAAAACTGATGAATGCTGGAAGGGACTCTGAGTATGTGAGTGGATATCTGAACCACATATCTGAGCATCATCTATGCCCCTCGTAAACACTATTCCTTGTTCTCCCCTGGGTCTATGGATGTGCATTCAGTGGTACAGTCTGTCCTCAGGGGATGAAAGGTCCTAGAAATAAGGTCAGGATTTTAAAGGCATAACATTTTGGAGTTCTGGGAATCTGTGAGGATGGACAAACCATCAGAGGTCCAAAGCTGGTTTGTCAACTGTGGGTTCTGGTATGGCATGTCCTGTGTTTTGTGTGAGGGTGCATGTGAATTGCTGACAATCTACTTATACCTGCAGCATCCACTCCACTCTTGTGCTATGCCAGATGGTCACTACGAATTCCCCTAGTGATGCCATTCGTACTGATTTATTTCATTAGCACCATGGTGGGTTGAGGGAGAGAGATGGCTGGGACCATGACATTAGTGGATTGGGAGGATTTGGACAATCAAATTATCTGTGCCCCACCTACAGAACACCAAGAGAAGAGAGGAGGTGGGCAATCAGTGGAGACCCCAAAGGTTTCCCTATACTATGGTTTTGTAATTTCTTTTTGACTTTTAGATTTGTTCCATGAAATAAATTAAGCTGATAGAAAATTATGTAGTCACAAGATAGCCTTGAAACAAATTTGTTGATTCTACTGGACATTCTACTTCTAAAAGATTTTATTTACCTAGATATTAAGTTGAAGTTAGCAGTCTTATTTCACAAGAACCAACATCTCAATCCACTTATTATTTTTTATTATCCCACATACACCCTACAGCTTTAATGATTCAAGCAGGGTGGTCAATGTTATTTTAAAATGATCAGAGGGATGGGTAGCAAAATAATCGCAAGTGGATATCTTTGGCTGGAGAAAGCATGATTGTGCTAAAGTTTGGCTTCTTCTGAACTTGTTTGAGATGAAATGTCCAGTGGATGCATTCAGTTCACAGCTCCTTCGCCCGTTATTTTCTTTTTCACTTTCAATTCCCAGTTTTCCTCCTCATTTGGGTTTCCACTGAAGCTGAAATGATTAACGAGTTTTTTTCTGAGTGAATAAACACATTTGCATATTGGCATCAGTAGAAAGGTCAAGGTTGGACAGAAGTTTCTCCTACGTGTCTCTCTGAAGTGTGAAAAAACAAGGCTTCAAGCTGCTTTCGGAAGGAAGGGAGCAAGTGAGTATCGCTGTGCATCTGAGGGTAATGCCGCTTACCGAGTGCTGGGAGGGTGGGTCCTCCCAACACCAACCGCAACAGCGCGGGGCTTTGGTTTTAATCCTAAACTTTCAATGTGTTCGTTCTAATTGGTGCGCTGATTGTTAGCACTGTTGAGACGGTGCTGACGGCCTCATTCTAAATGTGCATGACTCTTTTTGCTTTCTCCTACAATTGGCAGAGACAACAGTACTAGTAAACTGGACTTAACAAGTGTTTCTTAAATGACGTACGATGCAGCAATGCCTTAAAGATAAAAGTGAAGTGAATGTCTTAAGTTCCCAGAGATCTTATTTTTTTCAAAGCATTCTTTAAAAACTATAACCAATTCCTCATCTAGCTTTTGAAAATAAATATTTTTAAAAAGTGAACTGTGACTCCTGTTTGTATTGCAAGTGCCTTCACACAACTCGTATTTTCTGTCTGAGACTGTGGTTCAGAGGTGAAGGCTGGGCATCTGCCTTGGGATTTTTTAAGCTTTTGGTTTTGACTTATCAGTGGCTTGCAGCATGAACGCAGTGGGTTGAGCCGATATTTTAAGATGCTCACAAAGGATGAGAATAGAAAATATAGCGCACTACACATGGTAGGGATGGTTTCCTGAAATTCTATTTTAGTTTCCTGTATATATTTTGCATACCTGTAACACATACATGTATAAAACAAAAGTGTACTCAAAGTAAGTTTTAACCTTGACTTGAATGTTGATTTCTGAAGTGGAAAAAAAGGGCTTTAAGCCTTGAATCTTTACAGTACATTTAAGAATTGCCATATCTTTTTAATGGGCAAATCTATGTGTGTCAGTGGAAGGCAAGTCTCTTTGGAGGGAAAGGGGAGCAGGCTTTGGATTCCTAAACATTGGATTAAATAATCCCTTGCTGTGCTGTGTGGCCTGAAGTCAGCAGTTCAACTTCTCTGAACCTTGGCTTCCTCAGCTGTGCAGTGGTACTGATGAGAAACTTGGTCCTTCGTTGGAGCTACCAGGCACTGTGGGCCTCTGTAAAGCAGCGACCCTGAAATGAGGTGGACCTGTGTGCCAGGGTTGGGCTCTCTGGCCTCCACATCCAGGGCTGTCCTTGGATAGAAGATCCGACACAGGAATAGGCATGTTGTGTTCCACACAACTACAAATTGTCCTGTATATCCCTTCTCTTTTAAGAATGGGGCAGTGTCAGTCTACAAGGAAATAATTATTCAAATTGTTTAAAAAGATCAGTGAATAAAGTTAATTACAAAGCTAAAATAAATTTTCAGAAATTTAGTTAATGTTTTTTAGATAATTTCTATGAGTTTTTGCATAGGATGCCATTGATATACATAAACACTGAGGCAATAGAAAAGTCCTAAGAGGAAATATTTCAAAAGGAAGCATGGAAACCTCAATTGTTACACCACAAACAGTAGCTGAGAGAATGTTTTGAGATGTGTCTTTGTGTTTCTATCGATATTGTTATCCCTAGGTTTCACAAAATGGGCAAATCTGACCACTCTGTAGGGCACACGGCTCAGAGCTCTGAGATAAAATCAGCCTCAGAAAGTCTTTGGTCTCCGCTCCTGTCCACTACTCCCACTCCTGATCCGTGCAGGGTGTCTGGTGGCTTTGAGCCTCTTGGAAGAAAGCTGGCGTGAGCTCTCAGCCCCGCATTCTTCTTCATGATCCTGATCTGTCTCCCTTTGTTCTGGGGACCAAAGCCAGGCAATGAGAAATTGCTTATGCTAGTTGGCTTAAGTCTGCTGGTTTCTAAGTGGGCAGAGGCTTCCTGAGGGTCTGGCTGCTGGTCACAGAGAGGCTGAGGGCAGAGGGCAGAAGCTGTCTCTGGACCCCGGTAGCTTTGCAGGTCAGAGGTGAAGGTGGGGCATCGTCTCCATTGGGATTCTCCACACTTTAGTTTTGACCTATCAGTGGGCTGTAGCATGAATTTCATGGAGTGAGCTGGTATTTGAAAATACTTGCACAAGATGAGAATAGAAAGCATAGTACACTACACATGGCAAGGATGGTTCCCTGAAACTTTAGTTTAGCTTTATATACATATTTTGCATACCTATACGTACATATGCGTACATACAGTGCGTGGAGCTGTGATATGAAATTTTTCTCTTTTAGGATGGGACATAGTCACTATTTTTTGTGCCTAAGAAACAACCACAAAATGCTCAAACCAGAGAGTGCTGGTAACATACAATGCACACACACACAAACACACACACGTGTACACACACATGTAACTACTTTCCTCCAGAGCCACTCACACACCTGGCATTTTAAGTTGCAAGAAGGATAAGTCCACTTTGAAGCCATATCTTCCTCAGCATGATAGATTCAAGGCGCCCAAGAAGTTAGAATAGGGTGTGTCCAGGGCTAACATCTGAAGTGAGTACTGGGATTTGTCATTGGGTATAAGCTGCTACCTGAAGGGATCTGGGCATCCTTGAGACCACTTTCTGAAACAAGGAAAAGGAACTGAGCAGAAGGAAAGTATTTTAGGGAAAAGACTTTCGTCTTGAACACGGCTTCCCATAACACATGAACCCTGAGCAAGGTGCAGGAGTAGATAATGAAGGACAAAGAAAAAGGACCGCCTTGCAGGCAGCTGCGCTGTGCCTGTGAATTTCTAGATGAGGCGTTAATGCCAGGCCCTGTCTCCCTAAATGCTGCAGCACAGGACCTTGGGAACGTGTCTGGCTAAAGCTGCTGATGCCATAATTAATCTGACAAGGTGTCTATACTGAGGAGGAGAAAGGGGTGCTTAGCCTGATCCAGTGGGCTACGTCAATGAATAATGGGATAAGGCTAAGAGAAGGTAAAATTGGGCAGAATATCAAGGAAAAAATTATCTAACAGAAAGGTCTGTTAGCAGTAAAGTGGTCTCTCTAGGGGGATGGGGGCAGGGCTAGTGTGCTGGAATCATTTACAAGTCCGCTGCCAAAAGCCCCTGAGAGTACTCTGTGAGGAATAGGACGGAGCTGACAAGAGGGTGGACATGACGACCCTGAAGGTCTTTTCCATCTTTGGTGTCTATGGTTTCGCGATTGTCCAGTTTTCACTGAAGTGCTTCAGGTCCAGTTACTCTCTGGGGCCTGAAACTCATGAAATAATTGTTGGGAAGATGTGCAGTGGTGAAACATTTTTGAGGAACCATCCGTTCCTTGCCATCTTTTCCCATACAGAACTGGCTGGAGAGAAAGGAATAGGATAAAAGAAACAAGGAAGAAATTGGAGTTTATTGTTCTCAAAGCTGACATTATTTCTCTGCATTTATCCATTCAAAATGTTTGATCATATGCAAATCTATTTTTAAGGGTTGTACACAAAGGCAGTTTCTTTGGGCTGATATAACTAAATTTCTTATTTCTCAACCAGTTGCTCTAGTTGCACAGAAAAGTGACTGTGTTAGGGGTTGTTTAGTAGATGGAGCAAGGTCCTGGGTGAGAAGGACTATTCCATGGGGAAGGGTGGTGAGATCTCTCATGCATTTGCATTTCTGTTTCAGAATTATTCAGGCAATAAATTACCCAGGACGTCAGCCTTATGCAGAAATAGAAATGCCCTACTTTGTGAGGATCTCATGTATTTGAAGCCTTGGCTTCAGCTGGGAGCAGCAGTGAGTGCGTGGCATGCGAGACCCTGAGTTTCTTAAGTCCGATCACAAGGCTACAAGACGCCGAGATCTTCTAACGGCTTTCTGTGCACTTGCTCATTTAACTTCTCATAGCAACCCAGGAGGGAGGTGCTTTTACTATAGTTGAGGCACAGAGAATTAAATAATCTCACACAATGATTGTAACAAAGCCAGAGCATGCCTTTGATCAGGTTGTCTGGGTCCAACACCTAACCTCACCATCATCTGTAACTCACTGCTTCTCCAGTGTGTTTCTTACTTCCTTCAAGAATAATACTGGCCTGGGGTGGTGGCACAAGCCTGTGATCCCAGCACTTGGGAGGTTGAAGCAGGATGATCGTTGCAAGTTTGAGATCATCCTGGGCTATAAAGTGATCTTGAGGCCAGCCTAAGCTGCACAGCTTAAGACCCTTTCTCAAAGATTTAAAAAAGAAATACTACTGAGGGCAGCAATCTGGGTCTGTCTTGCTCGCTGATGGCTCTCTGGAGCATTGAGCAGTTCCTGGCATGCAGTAGGTGCTCACTCAATTTTGACTAAAAGAATGAGAACAAGTTGTGTTTATAATTCAGGGTTTTTCAATATCAAACTTGCTATCAGTTTTCCAATATTTTTTTTAAAAAGCAGCTCTTTCTTTCTCTTAGCTTTCGGTCATCTTAATCATCTCAGCTTCCCAAGTTTTTCCTCTAGGATGCTTTCCTTGACACTTGGAATAGCTTGCTTGCATGTGGCCCAGGTTCCCCTCACAGGGCAGTTTTCACACTTTATGTTAATTATTTGTTTCATCGTCTGCCTTTCTGGCAACACTGTGAGTTCTACAAGGGCAGGCTAAGCACCCTAGTTATGGGCCCAGTGCTGAGGTGGGCATGAAAAAATCTGTAGATAATTGCTGAATGAATGACTGAAAGAGAGTACACTTTCCAATTTACTTTTGAATGTTATTTACACAGACCTTTCAGGGCATATATTAATTTAGTTTTTGGAGCATAACAACTTACCTTAGAAAAAATGACTTACAATTATTATATATAAAAATATATCTTCTTAATCTATATCTACATCTACATCTATCTATATGTGTATCATCCATCTATCTATTTCTACATCTTATAGACAGGTTCATCAGCCTGCCAGATCTGAGCTCCTCCAGGGCCTGGAGACCAGGAAGCAGGGACATCAGGGGTCTTGATGAAGACCAGTAGTGCTCACTCCACTCTATCCTCCTCTTCCCATCCAGTGTGTCTGGTATGACCCTCATTTTACAGACAAAGAAATTGAGGCCGACAGTGGCATGCCTAGGACCTTACCTGTGCTTAAACTCAATTTTCCCTTCCATGTTAAGTGTTCTTTCCAATATATCAGGGCTGTATGATTAGCTGAATAATTATTTATAGTTTTGAGACTATAACAGAGATAAAAATCTAAATGCCAAGATAGAAGTGTAATTTGTGTTGCAAAAGGACCATCATTTAAATGGCATATTTAAAATAATTTTTAAATTAATTATTATTTCATCAGAATGAGTTTTAACATCACTTTTGAGCTAACCAGAAGTGCACACTGTATGCATCCTGGAGGCAATCGGATGGCAAGCAGTTGGGTCTTTGGTGGCTCATGTGCTCAGCCCCGAGCACATGCTCAAAGCAAGTTTGTTGATTAAATGACTGTCTGTGACAAAACAGTTGAAGTTATAGATTCTTATAAAACTTTTCTTATATAAAATGTTGACATGTTATTTTTAGAATATGTTTTATTCTCTTAGTTTATAACTAAGGGTCTAACCCCTACTGAGTTTTACATTACTCAACTCTCTAAGACTTATTTACACTGGCCCAGTGTAGCATAGGCTTGAAATTTTTCAATCCTGCTGGGTTATGAGGCTGAAAAACTGACAGATGTTTAATGATAACAAAGAAAAACGATCTTTGCTAAGAGGGGAGGGAATTTTGAGATGGAGGGAGGAGGAAAAGAAGGGCAGGAGAGGGGAATAAAAAGAATTAAGATACATTATTGTCTCAATTGCTCTTCTCTCATTGCTGGCACAAATACCCAACACCCAGAATGAAGGAAGGAAAGGCTTACTTAGCTCACAGTTACTGGAAGTTTCAGGCCATACTTGGCTGGCTCCAAGGCAGAGTGGTACATGGCAGAGGGCAGAAGTGCACGGTGGCAGAACATCAATAATGGCAACAGAGAGAGTAAGTTTGTCTCTCTGTCTCACTTAAGTTACAATTAGGCTGTCTGCCCCAGGCTGGTTGTAACACTCACACACATAATCCCAGTAGATCATGAGTTAATCTCAAACTCTAGAAGTCCCCTCCCCATGAGTTCATGAGGCTTCGGGGGGACAATTACACACAAACTGTAACAATTATATACATGCACATACTCCCCACAATGAATGTAATCATTGTGTATCACAAATATGTACAGTGCTAATAAAAAAACACCCAAGATGTAAAAAGAAAAATCCTGTCTGAAGAACAGATAAAAGAGTTGACTTAAAGAACATGTAGATAAAGAGAAGAGTGCTCATCTTTCTCAATTACTCAACCAAGTCAATATTCTAAATCTGAGTGAAGTAATTTCCATTTGGAGAAAAATACTGAGGAACAAAAAAAAGTGAAAAAAATTAATCATTTCTTTTCTTTTGTTTTTTAGTAGAAGGAAGTCCAGTGTTTTCTGATTTGGACTCTTGCTATTATAAAGATTTTCCACTGGGAAGTAACAGGACACTCTTCTTTGAAATGCTTTCTTATCAATTCTTGTGTGCAAAATAAATGGGTTGTAAGATTTACATTGATATGTCTTTAGCATAAACTTGTATAATGGAGCAACTTATAGAAGGACAAAGATATAGGATGAAAGAATTATAGGGAAATCTTTGCTGAAAACTGCATCCAAAGACAGGAGGTTTAGTATTATAGCTATGATAGCACTGGCAACCTGGTATGAATATTTTACAACTTTAAACAGTTTGCTTTAGTGATGGCACTGATGTGAGATGCTTAGCTTGGCTAGTGCAGATGCATCTTCACAGGTATGTAGCCCTTAGGTGGGTTTTCTGCATGGATTTGGGGTTAGTTTTTTCTGTCTGGATACTTAGACTGTTTAGAATCTAGAGGTAGAAGCATCTATGAGCGGAATGGTAAATACTTGCCACATGAGACTTGCATTTCTTCTTCAGCCTGGAAGACATTATCATGGAGTCACAAGTTGGTGCTTGAAAATGAGCAAAAGTTATCAGATGAGGATTACCCCAAATTATTACCTGTAAAAGGGAACACGTATAACACACAACAGATAATAATTTACCTTGTTATTGGCTAAGGATAGTAAATTAAACTCAATCGAGAAGAACTGTAAAGACAATAGCTATTTTTGATGTAAGTTTTTGTAGACTGGCATTTAATATTTTGAATACATGAGAGATATGCAAGGATTTAAAAATAGGGTAAAATTATTTAAACTAAAGCACTTAGCAGGGCCAAGGAGATAGCTTGGTGGCCTAAGTGGGAAGCAAAAAGACCTGGGTTCAATACCCAGTACCTCATGTAGGGCTGGCCATGTGCTGAGCCAGCCCTGAAACCAGGCACGGTGGTGCACACCTGTAATCCCAGTGCTGGGGAGACTGAGATAGGAAGACCACTGTGCATCTGAGCTGTGTAGTGAGACCCCGTATAAAATATATAAAAATTAAAAATAATGATAATAAAAATAAAGCACTTAGTAGATTTGTGCCCATTTTTCATAAAATCTACCCATAAAATATTAAAAATAATAAAGTCACTTGGTATTGGTTACTTCAATTATTTTCCCATTTTATAATTGCGAAAACCAAGGTTCCCTTGGTAAAGTTAAGCTCAGATCACGCATCAGCACTAGTGCAATTTCTGAAGGCTCAGCTCTTTAATGTGCCATGCAGTGAGCAGATTTCAAGTCTTTTCCACTCAGAGGTATAGTGTTTCCTTCTAATTCCTTCCTCATGATGTTATAGTTTTCTGTCTCCATCTACTAGAATGTAAACTCCATGAGGGATTTTCCCTGTACAGGTTTTGTTGTCTACTGTAGCCACCACTCTATTCTTCTTGAAAAGCAGGAGTTCTAGGATGAATGAACTGGAATGAGGCTCAGAAACTACAATAATTTCATACCTCAAGAAGCCACTGGCAATAAATTGTGGCCAGCTCTTATGGAATGGACACATCCCGAAGCTGCCCCAGCCCCTCCTCTGCTGTTCAAACCCTGGTGTAATCCTCTCCCCTTGAGCGCTGGGGATGCTCTGAGATTTGCTACCAGCAGTAGAAGCCTGGAAGGGTGATGGAACACGTGCAGTGACAGGTACATGATTCTGTGCCATAGGTCTACAATGGCTGTCTTGCCACATTCACTCATGCTGACTTAAAAGAAGCGAGCTGCCCTATCAGTAGACACCTACAGAAAGGTCAGTGGGAAAGGAATTGAGAATAGTACCTGTTACGGTTTATGCCTAGGTGTCCCCCCAAAGCCTCATGTAAGCCATGGGGCAGACATAGCTCAAGGAGCAGTGAGTGGTTTGATGGGAGGGGCCCGAGAGGGGTGAACTGTTAAACTGGCAGCATGTGCTCTGCCTTGTCCCCCACCCCTCTGGTCCCTCTGAAGGTGTGGAGAGGGTCGTCCTGGACATGGTGGTGCCCCAGCCTCTCTTCCAGACCCTGCAGAGTGGGGCGGCAGTTTCTGTGGTTGAGGCAGCCTCTGGCAGAGAGGAGATGTTTAGAGAAGACAGAGGCACTGACCCTCCTGTCTTGTCACACAAGTCAGGTTGTTTTAAACTATGAAACCTCTAGTAACTGTAAGCTAAATGAACTTTTCCTTCCCTCATTTGAGTGTCGGGTATTTGTCCCAGCAGTGAGAGAAGAGTTACTAAAATGGTGCCTGCCTGAGAGCCAGCTGAGGCCTTTGCTGCAATAGCCCTCAGGCCAAGGAGCTGAAGGCTACAGACAGCCCTGAGAGCTTGGAGCGGAAGCTGCAGCTGAGCCTGAGCTGAGCCCGCAGGCCAGCAGGCACACACCTGTCAGCTGCACCAGAACTCTGAGCCCCAGACATTGTGAGATGGAGGATGTGAGTTCTTCATTAAATTTTTTGTTCTGGGATTATACCCAGGCTTACTACGATGTAGTTCTATACTAAGCTACATCTTCATCTTATTTATTTATTTACTTATTTATTTACTATCTTGAGCAGCAACTAAGTTGCTCATGCTAGGCTCAAACTTGCAATCCTCCTGCCTCAGCCTGATAGAGTGGTTGGGTCACAGGCATGTACTATCAGTGTGAGTTGAGCTATATTGTTATCTAGAAATAGATAAACAGTATTTACTTAAAATAAATTAATATAGTTACTACTCATCTAGATGTATTTCTTTCCTTTGGGCATTCACAAAATAGCACTCTTAATCAAATTTGAATTATTCTAATTTCAACACCACAGTGTAGGAGAGACTAAAGTTCTCATGAAAGTGAAAAGGTTTAGTTTTTATTTGTGCTCTGCTGACTGCACAGGACCATGGCGTTCGAGTGGCTATAACTTCCTGTGCTTGTTCATAGCTTGTTCACGGAAGTCAGAGATCTCCTCTCCTTTCTTACGCTTCATTGGCTGTCAACATGGAGAAGAAATGAGAAGAAAGCCTGGATGCAGAATCAGAGTGGGAGATTAGAGATTCTGCACATGTCCGTAAGTGGTTCAACATTTGATGGGCAACAAAGCCTATGTTACAAATCGAACAGTACATAAGCAACAGCAGTGCTATCTCTACACAAGTCTTCTTATTTGAAGTGGTTTGTTTGTGTAGACTCTGTGTGTCAGTAAGGGTTGATAAAGCTTTATAAAACAGGGCAGTCAACTAAATTTTTATGGTTTTAAAATGATTTTACTAACATTTTTTATCATTCAGTTCTGTAGGCTGGACAGTTCTTTTGAGAGGTGAAGTCATGCCTGCATTCCAAAGCCAAACAGAAGTACACAGATTCTGGATAATTTTGCATTGTCCTTGTCTTTTTTTTATGAGAAATTGATATCAGTACTTTTCCTTCACAAAATAGTTGCCATTTCGTAAAATCAGCTTTCAATCAAATCTTTCTTTCCAAGTGGTTTTATAACATTTTATTTGGATAGACATAAAAAAGTCACCACATAATGAGTTGTAAATGTTATATGAAAAGGATGTTTCCTTGGTGGCTAGGTCTGTGGGCTCCTTGAGCTGCACTGCGCATACTTTTGCAATAATTTTTGAACTAGAAGAGACTTGGAAGTCCCTTTCTTTGATCACCTCTTTTATCTCTCTTATGTCTCTCTACTCTAGATGAAAGAACACACTTTATGTAGGAAAATGTATTTTTCTATATTCAGTTAGTTTTTGTTTGTTTGTTTTGCTTGGTACTGGGGATTGAACTCAAGACTTCATTTTTTTTTTTTTTTTTTTTTGCGGAACAATCCCAGGGCCAGGGATTGAACTCAGACCCTTGCACTTGCCAGGGAAGCATTTATTCTACTGAGCCATCTCCCTGGGCCCAGGACCTCCTTCTTGCCAGGTAGGTGCTTAAGACACTGAGCTATCTCCCCAGCCCTATTTTTTGATATTTAAAACGCTCAGAATTTGCCCCCTTTTAGCCACTGGTTACCTTAGGTATTTCCAATGCCTATGAGAGCTGGCCTACAGTACCCGTTCCTACCATTGGGTGCTGCTCTTTAACATATGATACTGAGCACTGTGATTTCCTCCCTCCCTGTCCCTGCTGGGGCTCATCCACGGGCACAGGAGCAACCCATGCTTTTTAATTTTGCACATTAGAGTTTTGGTCAGTTTCCATTCGGAGAAAGGTTTTCCCTTCTAAACAAATCAGAAGCCACAGCCTTTGCCTGAAGATTTCCCAAGTTTGTTCCCTAAGTTTCTGTAAAGAAATTAGTGAACCATTGCAGTAATGCTAATAGGCTTCATTTTACTTAGACTAACTTTATGTTTTTAAAAAGAGAAAAAAGATATTTCACAGAAGAAAATATATGAAATCTATACAAGATGAATAACTTGAGAACTATCTTTTTTTATTTTAGGGAAGGGTCTACGGTGTTCGGGGTCTTACTACTAAATTGAACTCATAGTGATCCACCTGTTTACAGCCTCCCGAGAGCTGGGATTACAGGAGCACCCTCTCAGTGCACCCTGGGGGCAGGGCTGGCCTGACAGGTCCAGGGATTGAATCCCTGGCCCCCTGGCCTGCTTGCAGGTGTTTTAATCTGCTGAGCTATTCGGAGCCTATTTGACAGCTATCTTTGAAATACATTTTTTATTACTTTATTGTCCACACTTTTAACTTCCTCTTTTTGTTGAAGCTACATAGAGTGGTGTCACTTGAAACTGCATAAAATTTCCAGGCATCATTGAATTATTTTTAAGAAGCAAAAACATTAATTGCAGGGGCCAGAGGTTTGATCCCCAGGCCCACTATGCCAGCCCTGACCCCAAGGCACACTGAGACTGCACCTGGTGGCGCATGCCTGTGATCCCAACTCTTGGGAGGCTGTAAAGAGATGGATCACTATGAGTCTGACCTAGTAGTGAGCCCCTGTAGACCCTTCCCTAAAATGCAAAAAAAAAAAAAAAAAAAGAATAAGCAAAAACATTATAATTAGTATTTTTACAAAGTAGTAGAAAGAAATCTACAAAAGAAATAACTGTAACCGAAAGATGGCAATTCTAATTTTTGCACTTCTGTGTCAAACTAGGGAAGAATATTTTTGGCAGCAGAAATGCCTTCTTTTTCCTTTTGGTCATGTCCACAAGAGATCCAGGGCAATAATTCAACGCGGAAGTGCTCCCATGTTCCATGAAAACTCGAAGAAGGATGTCAGCCTTGTTCCCACACAATGTTTTCTGGCAATAAGCAGCCAGCAGAGCTTGGCAGAAGCTGCAGGATTTCTAGGTTAACTCTGGGTATCCCATGAAGGCTACTCTTCCATCTAACTGAGTTTCTTAAAAGCTACCTGGACAGAGGAAGACAAGAGTTAAACCCAGGGAGTGGGAGAGAAGTGTAATAAAAATAATAAAACTCCACAGAGCTCACCGAATTTCAGCATAGAGATGCTTATATTCATGTATCATACAATCTTTACAGGAGAGTTTTTCCTTTATGTTTTTATTTTTTCATAAGAATATTTGCTGATTTCAGAAAATTGTTTCTTGTGAATGAAGCTCTTCACTTTAGGGCTGATATGTTGTGACTTACGAAAATTTGAAATACCTGTTATGGATCAGCTCTCACTTAGCCAAAGCTGGGCTTGTCAGGTGACGATTGAAGCAGTAAATCAGTGTCCTTGGACCTGGAATTTCCTATAGTGAAGGAAATCGCTGCAAACATTGGCTGTAAGAATAAAATAAAATGAAACAAGCAGTAATAATAATAAAAAAAAACCTTGACAGGCAAATTTGGTGTTAGGCATTGTGCGTTTCTTTTCAGCCTTTCAAACTTTCTGAACACTATAATTTGTTTGTATTGCTGCATTACTATCATCAAAGATATAGGACTTTATTAGCTCTTCTCTCTCAGGAATGTCTTTTTTTCCAAGAGAAAGGAATGCATAAAAATTCAGCCACTTGAGTCTGTGGAATCAGTCTTGCTAGTCTAAGCCATGTATTTCTCTAGTTGAGGAAATAAAAATAGAAAACAAGAAGAAAGAACACAAAGGAAGGAATTTTGAAATGGGGAAAAGAAGAGAGGAAAGCAGGAGGAGAGGAAGGAAGAGAAAGAAACTCAGGGACAGACTTTTGTTTGAAAAAAAAAAGTCAAAGGGAAAATATTACATCATAAGACAGAGACAGATTTCAGACGTGCCTAGCCACCTGCCCTCCCGAGCTGAAGAATGTTGTCAGAGACCAAGAGCTCCCATCTAGAGCAGGGCATCCTCAGTAAATACCAACTCTGTCTGTGGGGGTCACTGGGCTGTGCTGTGCTGAGAGGGTTTCTCTGCCTCCCTATGGAAGAACCCACTGTACCATCAGCTAGGAGCTACTATGTACCTGGAGAAGGTCTGAAATTACCTTACTGGCTTTTAGAGAAGGTTCGGATACAGAAAGAACAGCGGCAGCAGGAGGGACAGAGAGCTAGGAAGATGAAGTCTACACAGCATGTTGTTTGGCCAGTGCACTGCCTGGCCTGCCCTGGACTTCCTGCGTCTCTAGCTGGGATTCTTGTGATTATCCATATTCCTGATAGGATGTGTAGTGCCCCGGCAACTTACTGGGGCTTAGAAACAACTCTCCTGAGTTAGGAAAAACCAAAGCCAAAGCAGCCATTCTGCTTTGTTCCTCCTAGTTACACACAAGGGGAAGCTGGTAATGGAGAAGACAGGGTGAAGGAGGGTGGTCATATGAACCTTCAGCTGATGTTTCTAGAAGCCAGAATGGGAACCAGAGCCAGGGATCAAGGCTATGTGCTGTTGACATGTGAATTTGGAAAACACTGAACACCTGAAATTGGACATGTGTGGCCTATCATTAGCTCCCCCAAAACACTTCCTTCCTCCCCAGGGACTCCCATTTTATTTGAGGCAACTGTTACAGTTTTCTACCCCTTCTGTGGAACAGCTGTTGGTTACCATCTTTGGTTTGGTTTTGTTTGGCAGCAAAAGGCATCTGGGAAGGGGCAGGGATGAGAGCGCAGGGAGTTGCTATCTTTGAGTCACAGGAGGGTGCATTTTTCTCCTGATTGTAGGTGGTCATTCTTGAGACAATAGATATAACTTGAATGAAATAGCTAATAGAGAAGAGATTGGGTTAACCTCCCAGCCACAGAGACATCCTGTTACTCTAGAGTAGCTCTTCTTAAACTTTAGCTTGTGTTCAAGTCACCCATAGGACATGCTAAGGCTGTGATTTCCAGGCCTCTCTCCAAGAGTGTGTGATCCAGCAGGTCTGGGGTGAGCTCTGTCTGCAACCTCCATGGATAGCTGCAGTCCTATTGTATGGAAACCCAGTGGTATGTCTGTCTGCCTCTTCCAACTCTGCAGCCTTTGAGAGAATTTCCGTTTCTAGGGCAGTGCTCAGGAGGTCAAGGGTGTGCAGGAAGATGTTTTGAAGGATGACATTTGAGATGGTTTACAACAAGCTTTAATGTGTTTAGACTCATTGAATGTTACAGCTGAAGGGAAATTTTGACATGGCCCAGTCCAACTAGGTTCTTCTGCAAATAGGGAAGCTGAAGTTCAACAAGACCAAGTTCATAAGATCACACAAGTCTGCCCCAAATCACACAGCTAGCAGGTCTTCTGCCTCAGTTATGGTGCACTAATTATTGTCAACGTTCGCCGACCAGTTGTTTAGTGTGGGATGGACATCAAGCTAATCACTGCAGGTTTCCGCATAATTACCTGCATTATCTCTCTGTCTTATCTCATTTAATTCTTAGAACAAGCAGAGAGGTCAGATAGGTATTGCATTCATTTCACGAAAACTGAGGCTCCAGGAGGGAGCTAGCTGAGCTCAGGTCTCCAGCCAGGAGTGAGGACTGAGGCCTTGCAGCTGGGAAACGAGCTACTGTGTCATTCTGCCATCCATGACGTTGGCACACTGTGAGTGCAGAGGTTCTGACAAGCTCAATTTCCTTACCTGTGAAATGAGAAATTGCTTAGTTCACAGAATTCTGAAGGCTAATGTGGAAAACATGTGCTAGGGTCCGCTGAGATGCAAGCACTGTCGAATGAGGGACCCTGTTGGGAAGATGGATTTGCCCTCTACAAAGCGTTTTCACAGGCACCAAATTTGTGTGCTTGGAGATGTTTCCTGGCTAGCTAATACGCTGTTCTGTGTGCTGTCTGCACACAGGCCTGGGCTTCACTCTTCTATAAAATCTTGGCCGCCTCTACAGGAGGAGGCCTGCCCCTCAGTACATCTCTGTTCTTTGAAACACACAGTTTGTCTTTTTTCCTTTTATCCTCGTTCATATTTTGAATGTAGGGTCAGTTGGCTTGTACTATAACTTTGTAATTTTTATTTTTAATAACTTTTACTCTGAAATATTTGCAGCACATAATAATCATATTAATCCTGGAGGAGTTGGTACATGGACATACCACATCTTAATTATTTCTATTTCCTTTTCCTCTGCTCTCTTTCCCTCTTCCCATGAAAGAGCTGTCTTCCTGTTTTTTATTGTTCATCTTTGGTTTTTAATTATTTACATCTTGGGTTTCTCATGTAAGAGAAGTCATGTGATAATATGGTCTCAAAGTACATCCATTTTCCTACAAATGATTCAAATTTATTCTTCTTTATGACAGAGTAATACTCCATGATGTATAAAAATCATATTTTCTTTATCCATTTACCCATCGATAGGTATATAGCCCTGAAATGAGGATCCCTGGTGAATTCTTTTCAGTGCTTCAGAAAGAGAACAGATTGTGTGCTCCTTTTACACTGGGTGGTCTTGGGCCATGGGATAGGAAATCGGGCCACCTGACTCTCTCTAGGTCCTCCTGTGCTTTGACTGACCAATGGTCAGCTTTTCATTCTTGAGTACTTAGCACTTTCAGAAATGGTCAGGAGACTTCCATCTGGCTTCTGGTTTCTTGAGATTTTGGGAAACCACGTTTAGGATGTGTTTGAAGCTTTCCTGAAGGAAAAGGAGCCATGGAGCCTCATCAAGTCACAGGTCTATTGGGTCCCTCGACCACAGCTGGGTTTCCAGTGAGAGAGGCAGTGTCTGGCCTGGGAAATTTGCTGTTGCCTCCTCTCTCTCTACAGATGTGTATGGCTACTTGAGGATACTGGCTGTTTTTTTTTTTTTTTTCTTCCTTGTTATTGCTAACCCTCTCTAGTTGTGCAGTGTTGCATTCTCAGCTAGAGAGGACAGCTCTTCCCCCCTCCTCTTGAGGGTGCTGCTCACCTGAGAGCCACCCTGACAGAGGCTCCAGGTGCAGGTCTGGGTTTGACTTGGCTTTTAACCCACTTGGAGCCTCCCTGAGGGAGTCTGTGAAGATGACTCCTATTCTCTGCATGACAAGGGCATGCTCTTGTTCACTCTGAGTGTAGGTGCCATGGGCAGAGGTGAGTTTGTATGGGCTCCAAGTGGCCACTTTGATTCTGAGAGTACCTAGTTAGATCCAGTGACAGCACCTGAGACCAGGGCTGCACAGCTTGGGCTGACTGGTGCCAGGTGAGGGCCTGTGGGAAAAGACATACAGGTCCCAGAGTTTGGGCCATTGTAGGGAATTTCTTTCTTGTTTTCTTGCCCATTGCTCATCCATGTCCTGCTTTTCCTGGGAGCCCAACTCAGGTGAGAGGGTCAGCATGACAAGGGTCCTATTGTCAGCATCTCTAACTATGTGTCCTTCAAAGCTGTGCTAGGCTTTCCAAGGGGTGCATCTGGGTCAGGCAGCAAATGATCCATGTTAGACTGGTATCTGTAGGCCCAGGCCCAAAGAAACTTTCCTCAGCCAAAGAAACCCTCCCCACTGTTGTTTTGAGAAAGAGTGCTTTTATTTCAGGTGCCTCCTCTTTCAAATGGGTGCAACTGGTCTGTTTTTCCCTGGGCAATAAGGGAGAAGGGGGAAGACAGAAGCAGTGATGTCTTTTTTATGGTACTTCAGAAACCATAAGGACTGGAGCTAAGAAATTCACTCAATAATGCATTTGCAAAGTTCTATTCCTTTCTGCTTACATAAACTCTAAATCCATTCACTTTTTTCCAACTCTTAAGAGTATGTCAGAGTGGAAGTAATAGTGCTTTTTGCAAGAGAACAGTATCAAATCACTTTCCACTCATTAAAACGAACTACATTATAATGAAGAGTCCTGACATACTCTATGTGTTGGAACACACAGTTGCATTTCAGTACCATGTAAAAACTGGTCTGACTCAATACAATCACTATGGATAGGTGGTCCAGCATGCTGCGAGTATTGTTTCCCTGGCAATATTGAAGGACTGTGATACATGTTAGGGCTGAGAGGAACAGTAATGTTGTCTAATTCAATCTCCTTATTTCATTGATGAGGAAAACATAGTTCAGAGAGGCACAATGACTTATTGAAAGCTTCATGTGGTGGTAGAGGAGTCAGGTTTCTCAGTTTTCTGGCTAGTGCTCCTTTTCCCTTCCTAAGGCCATCTGTGTCCATCATGCTGTGCCAGCCATGTATCATATTTGTAGGAAGATATCAGAAAGAAGCTACAAACCTCACTTGGGCAATGTCTCCATAATAGAACAAATTAAGTACTAAAGATGAAGTCTTGTCTGAGACTCTTAACATACTGTATGATTCATTCTGAAGATAGCTGGCATTTCCATCATTACCTAATTTCTATTTAGAATCAAGCCAAATGTCCAAAATTGGGCTTGGTGGAATAAATGATGGCCCCTCTCTATAATTTATCATCACATAATTACTTAAGATGTTGTAGGACAGTAATTGCAAACACCAGGAATTATAAGAGAAGAATTTGTAGAAGTGTTAAGATGCTTAAGTATATAGAAGGGTCATTTTAGTTGGGAAACAATTCATGCATACCAAAATATTTGAAAGGTACTACAATGTTAACATTGGCTGTCTCTGTGTATTAGATAATGGATATATCTCTATTTTTTTCTTTTTTATATTTTCCAATGTTTTTGATGACTATCACTTTTATCAAGGAGAAACCAGATGTTATTTTTAAAAAGGGAATGTGTATTGGGAGGAGTCACACCCAGTCCTCCCCCAAACTCTCCAGGGAACATGCATTATCTTACGGCACATATTCAGACCTTATGTAGCTTCCACCCAGGATGCGAAGCAGGCACTATGATGAAAGGATAGAGAAGTAAATTCAGGATTGGATTCTCTTTTCTTTATTGGGCTGGGCCAGAGTATTCAATCTCTCTCTGATTTCAGTTTTCCCTCCACCTGTATGGAAATAATCCATCTACCTTCTCAGGCAACAGAGAGCGAGCTGAGTGTGAAGGGAGCTATAGCTTATAAGAAGCTTAGAAATGGTATGTCTTTGGTCATAAAGAGCCAAAGGAATCCATGGTAACAACTTCAGAGATCTGTAGAACCCATACAGGCTTCCAGAATGTAAAGAAAGCTATGACTGGATCCTTTTAGTCAGGGTTGTCCTGCTGAGTTGGAAGTGAGATTTGCATGGGATAATCCTTAACTGAACAAACTTGGTTCACCTTTAACAAAGTGAATACTCTGGCCCAGCCCAATAAAGAAAAGAGCCTATCATCTCTACCAGGGAACTTTTTAAGGATTCTACCTTGCTATCACAGACTTTCAGACTGAAGCTATATTCCAGGGGAAATATTTGTTGCTGGGTCTCATGTTAGCCTCTCCCAGAGAAGGAGGATTTGGACAGATCCCTTGCCTATGCTCCCAGATGATCTGGAGCCATAGGCCCCACACAGCAGGTCCATGTGTGTCTTCACAAGCTACTGGATTCTTCTTGCTGCCTCTCAGCTCTTTCCTGAGTCACTTGAGAAATGAAGAAATTGTTCTGCAATAAGAGAGACTGCTAGACTAGAGTGAGGGTGAAGGTCTACCTTCTGTCAGCCATCCAATGTGAAAACCACAGCCTTTCAGACGTGGGGATCCAACCTGGTTCCTGTGCCACTATGACCCAATCTAGGAGGGTTTGAGAGGCTAATCCCCTCATTCACATTCCAGACATACACAGATTAAGGTTGTTGGTGGATATAATCTACACTTTGGAAAATAGTAACCAGATTGCAATTGGTCTTTATGCTCCCGTGAGCCAGAGGTGAAGTCTCTTTTATTGACCTTGAACAGACTTGGGCAGTTGGTCTTGGGGACAACCAACTTGTCCTCTGTTTGGTTCCCTTTCAGCCTGGTCAGTGACAGAGGTCTTGAGGCCAAGAGGGGCCAGGGAGAGGGGAGCTGGCCACTTGTGACTTGCTTTAATTTCTATTGTCCTTAATCCTGCTGCCTCAGGGAATCAGAAATGAGTTTTTCAAGTGGAGCCAATGGCAAGTCTTGAAAGCCTTTACTGGTGCCATCCTTGTGGGCTTTTAAGCCCCAGCTCTGCTGCTGCTTTCCAAAGCAAGCCAACTCTCACCCAACCATCACTATTCTTTCCTGTCCCTGGCAGCCTGCATCTCCCAAGGCAAGACAGCCCTCATTCATTTTTGCCTTGCATGACAGCTGATAGCCCACCTGTCTGCTCCTTCAAGCTACAAACTCACAGCACTTTTTAGTGTGATTGTCTGGTATAGGCATCCAATAAATACTTGATAATATGAAATAACAGGCTCTAGTTTTGCCAGTTGCTCCAACACCTTCGTGGTTCCACACTTGGTTACACTGTCTTCTCCCCGACTCCACATCTGGTTATGGCAAGAAGAGACATCCACAAGGCAAGCAATAAGTAAGCCATGGACGCAAGACTGAGATGCAGTGACCACACCCCTGAAGGACTTGCAACAGGGCTAGAGATGAAGCATCATCTGTCTGGAGAAACCTGAGAACCAACTCGGACAGTGGGAAAATTTGTATCTTAGGTACAGAAAGGCCTTTCTGAAAAAGTCAGGCTTTGCCTTAAAGCCTTAACTGTGAGAGGATCTGATGGCCCAGCCTATCATCTTCTAAGCATGTAGAGAAATGCTTTGGGGTTTGTGTTAAATTTGATTTCATTTTCTAGCATTGACCTGTAATACAACATTGGACAAGTTGCCTAACCCCTCCAACCTCACATTTTTAAACACAAGAATCATAAGAAAAAAGTCTGTTTGGCTTATTTTCTGGAATTGCTGGTGGAATAATGAATGCAAAAACACTCTGCAAATGATCAGTGGTGACCAAGTGTTGCTTGCCACCATTTTCCTTGTCCGTTGCCTCATCTCCATTCAGGATGGAGATGAGACTCCATGGCTACAAAGATGCTTTCTTCCTTTGTCTCAGGCTACTGATGATCTGATTTCCTGTAGAACATGATCCTGTCTTTATGACCCCCTGTTGTTGTATGGACTTTAGCTATATATGTTACACTTTTCCCACTGAATCACAGTATCTTGAACTATCTTTGATTATGCACAATTTTCCAATAATTTCATATTGTTAGACAATGTCACACATCTTTTGGTTTATACACACACAAAGACATACACGTGTGTCTAAAGAGAAAATTTCACAAAGTTAAACATTGTTGCTTCCTATAATACACTGACTTTCTCTTCCCTTTCTTTTCTTTCTCTAAGCAACCATTTCAATTAAAAAAAAACATCATCTGCTTGCAACATACAAAACTGCTTTAACATCCATTGAAAGATGGATTTAAAAACCTTGCTGTGCATAGGCAAGTGCAGGGATCAAGGTCTGACCCACGGCACCACATGCTGCTTCGCCCCCACCCTGGGCATGCGCTGAGCTGGCCAGTGACATTGGTGAAAGAGCATGCCTATAATCCCAGCCCTGGAGAGGCTGAAAATAGGAGGATCACTATGAGTCTGAGCTGTGTAGTGAGACCCTGTACCAAATACATAAATAAATTTAAAAAACCTTGCTTTAAGGAACACACACACACACACACACACACACAATCAGTCTGAGAAAACAAGGTAGGTACAGCAGTAAGTGAGAGAAAAAAATACCCAATGAGAGCTAAATTTAACTAAATTCAATTCAGATTATAAGCCTAATTATTTGGAGGAAAAATGAGCTTTAAGTAAGACAGTTTGAAAAGTTTTCCTGGAGGAGATTGCTTTCGGCTTTTGGTGCCCAGGAAATGATAAATGAAGTAAGGTAAGTAAGTGGTGTAGTGTCCTCGGGTAGGAAGGGCAAGTAATGGCGTGATAGTGTGATGGTTTACGCCTAGGCGCCCAGGCCCTGGGCCTCACATCCTTTGGGGCATCTGGATAGCAGGGCTGTGGTGGTCGTCCATCAGTGCATCCGCGGACGGGTTCAGAGCTACACGTTCCATGAGAGGAGACGTCTGGCTGGAGGAGGCCGGTCTCTGCAGGAGGGGCTCGGAAAGCTGACTGTCCCTTTCTCCTCTTTAGAGCTCTCTCTGGTGCCTGTTGCTGCACCGTAAACCGTGTCTCTTGTGCCTTGCCGCCCCACCCTGGAGTCAGCTGACTCCGGGCTGAAACTTCTATAAACTGTGAGCGAAAAATAAACCTCTCTGTCATTTGTGGATGCTAGGGGTGTTGTGTCTCTGCCACAGGAAAAGTCATTAATGCAATTGGCTGCTGATGGTGAAAGAAATGAGTGTGTTTGTGTAGCAAAGAGCTACCAGGCCTGTGCTGGAAAATTCAGTGAGGGAGGGAATAGGGTCAGTCTATAGAAGGCTTTGAGTGCCACACTGGTACAGATAAAACTGATATGGGAAGCTGGCATCATGTGGTAGGGCATGGTTGCCATTGGCAAACCTTGAATAAGAGGCTGACCTGTTGAAAGGAATAGTTTTGGAAAAGAAGTCCAGGGGCAGTAATTAGAGCAACATTCCTTCCAATCAGAGGCATACGTTCCTTTTTTCTTACAATGGGGATATCAGATACAATAGTAGTAATTTCCCTAATAGCCCAATAAAAGTACAATATATTAGAACATATCAAAGTTCCTCCCTCCATCCCTCTGCCCCTCCCTCCTTCCTTCATTCTCTCCCTGTTCTTCCCTTCCTTCCTCCCTTCTTTCCTTCCTTTTTTTTTTTCATTATTATATATTTGGTACAGGGTCTCACTATGCAGCTTGAACTTGGAGTGATCCTTCTGTTTTCAGCCTCCCCAGTGCTGGGATTACAGGTGTGTGTCACCACACCCAGTCTTGGTGGCCAGCTCAGCATGCCCCAGGGACAGGGCCAGCATGGCATTTGGGACAGGGGATCAAACCCCAGTCCCTGTGCTTGCCAAAGCAGGTGCTTAGTCTGATGAGCTATCTTGCCAGTCCTCTTTTCTTCTTTCTTTCACGAAAAGGCTACTACTATGATTTCCATGGAGAATTTGATGTTTTGTCTTCTTTCATGTGTTGAGAAAGCATCTTTTGACACATTCTCCTCCTAGAAGAATCAGTAAGAATAAAGGTCTATCTGATGCCCTTTTGAAAATACATGCTGAACCATCTCCCCTGGCCACCTCCTCTACTGAAAACTCTCTGGTTCCAAGTGGCCACTGTCATTCACAAAAGTCTACAATGCCTGTGATTCCTTTGAGAATCCATAAACAAATGAAATTTGTGAGTATGAACACAACTGGATTTGCTTATAAGTTTGGCAGAGGACAATTTCAAGGGAGGGGCACCAGGTATATAGAATTTCTAATGTGAGGTTTGGAACAACAGCTAGGCTAATAGCTAACTATGGCATCTCACCCTAAGGGGATATGTGGTAGGGAAACTTTTAAGATGGTTCCAAGATTGCTCACTTCTAGTGCACATGTCCCATGTATGTCTGTCCTTTGGAGTTGGGAGTAAAAGGAGAGGACTTATTAGGGTCAGAATTAGTGGGCATAGAATTATAAAGCCAAAGTAAGTCAGTCTGTAGATGTTACTAAGGTCTCTATTCAGTTGAATATGGATGAATCAAAAGGAAGATTATTCTGGATGATGTTGACCTGAACAAAGAGTACTCAGATTCTTTCACTGCCCCTCAGGAAACAAACAGTGACACTGAGTTCTTTCTGGAGAGGAAAAGGGCATGGATGTGAGTGATCATGATAGCTTAGAATGATACCTGTCTAACAGGCAGTAAAAATGGAAGTGTGGGTATCTGACTTCTCCAGAAACGACTTAGTTAGTTAGTGGGCCTTGAACCTCAGTTAAATCGATGCCCTTCTGACACCTTGATTTTGGTCTCCTGAGACTGCATAAAAGGACTCCACTATCTGATTCCCAGATTTCTAGTGTACAGAAGCATAGTGAAATAATACGTGAGTATTATTTCAGGGCAGTAATTTGTTCATTGTAATATGTTACACAGCATAGAAAACTAAAATAGGATGATCATAGATTGTTGGCATTGTAAAATATCCTTGGGAATGAACAACATAGAACTTTTAGAAGATTACAATCCTCACAGGGAGGTTAGAAGAAATATAATCAAATTTTTGAGAAAAGAATGAGATTTCCTAAGGTCATAGCCAACACCAATAGATAACATGCTATCATAAGACTTGTTTTAGGGTGCTGTAGGTAAGTTTGGAGCCAGAGCTGAAAGGCTCAAGAGGCTGGGGAGACAAAGAACTGTCATCAGAACCATACTTTTTTTATTTTATCTAAGTGGAACTTGTTTTTCTTCTTAAATAAATGATGAGTTTTTTTCATTTGTTTTCAAAGACCATAAGTTTAGAGAAGTAGCAAATTCCTAGCCACTGTGGTTCATACTAAATTTTTAACATTCTCAAGGTCCCCAAATGTTTCACCTGTTCCTGAAAGCTTCAATTCTTGTCTTTTTTCTTTGGCATAGAAAAGGTCCAATGTTACTACCTGCTCAAGCAGTGAAGGCTTGGTGCTCCTTAGAAGATTTTAGCTTGTGAAAAGAAGGATCAAGGGGCAGAGTTAATGGGAGCAGGTCTGTGTCACTGAGGGAGATGTTGCTGAAGGAAGAGAATGGATGAAGAATGAGATATGAATTTAGGACATGGGCATACTTACCATAGATCTCGCCATTGTGGTAATGGAGTCAACGAATTGGAAGTGTAAGCCTCTAACTTTATAGACATGATTTATGTTTGAGATTATTCAAATAGCGCTACTCTGTAGGGGTAGTTGTGGGAAACTGGGCTCAAAGGCAAGATGGAAGTACATATAGTTCAGAGTCCATAAATAAAGAGGAAAAAGGGGCTGGCATTAGTGTAGAGCTCATTTATAGCCTGTTCTGGGAGGATGTGGCATAACAAACCTGAGCGTCTGAGCCTGGGATAGTGAGGTTCGTGATCCAGGCTGGGAATGGTGTTCCACTCCTTGTATTTTCTGTGTGGTGTGTGCTATGCTGACAAAGAGCAGGGATTTTCTGATCATCTCTGCCATGCAGACCTTTAGTGTGTTTACTTTTCAGCCGGTTTGGGGAAAGCATTTTTGAACTCTGTGGTATGAGCAAGTTCACTCCTCTATTTTCTTTTTTTTTTCTTCTCTTTTGCCCCAAACGATTTGCTGAGTGACAAATAAACACAAGTTGTTTTTACAGGTGTAAAACCAACAGATCAAATGCTGGCCTGTGCCTGGGCCTGTGAATGGGGACTGTGTTATGTTTGGAGAATATCTCCACATCATTTACACTTGCAAACCCTTTGTAATCTTAATCTCTTTGTTGCTTTTATGTTATACTGGCCCCCCAAGGTTAAAGAAAGAGATTTAGACCTTAAACACAAATCCAGCCTTCAAGCTCTGGAATTATCTTTGCCTTTAAATGCAGCTGATCAATGCCCATTTCTTTTGAAAATAAAACCCTTTTGAACCTTGAAAGCCTTCTACTGTTGAGCTATGCCTAAGTGCCACATGGGGGAATGGGTAGAAAAGAGCCCATTTTTCCCTTAGTGCTTGCATTAGGGGTCCCAGAGTTCAGTCCAACGCAATCAATTTAATTGGCGCTAGCTCTGGTGACAAATTATGCTGGTTTACACTCCACTGTAGCAGAGATTCCTCAAACGCAGGGGAAGAAGGGAGATACACTTCTTGGTCTCTACTTAAAGAGGGCAACAGTATTGGAAAAGGAGCACATTTAATTTATCACTGTCAGAGCAGGTGCAAAGTTTAATTCTAACTAAAAGCATTAAACAATTAACCCAGACAGTCAGGCCTTCTGAAAATGCTCAGTAGCAGGGAACACAT
Source organism: Ctenomys sociabilis (assembly GCA_004027165.1). NCBI lineage: Eukaryota > Metazoa > Chordata > Mammalia > Rodentia > Ctenomyidae > Ctenomys > Ctenomys sociabilis. The sequence goes on along the minus strand of PVKA01002017.1, from coordinate 40,693 downwards.
GGACCAGATTACCAATGGAAACGTCGATGCTTCTCCTTTATTCCGCTGAATATCTTTTTGCACTTTTTTTTAAACAAAGAAAAGTCCCAGAAATACAATAACTTCTCAGGTCTTTGGGTAGATGTCTGAGTTGAAAGGGTCAAATGGACACTGCCCTCAACTCAGAGTTCAGCAAATAATTGTCCCTTGAGCACTGGTTGATTAGCTGTGAGCAGAGAAATAAGTTACTTTATTTGGGAGCTCTTAAAATCTGGTTGCCCATCTTTCCACAGCAAAGTAAATTATGGTGCAACCTCTATTCTGCTAATTTTTGTAGTTCTGCACAGTTCTAACCCTTAAAGGTTTTCTGTTATTTGAGGAGTGGTGACCAAGGGAAAGATTTGGAGATAAGAACTCAGCAATGAAATGTACTTAGATATACAGGTGAAACTTGCTTCACAAATACTTAATACATTTCCTTTTTGTGGTTGTTGAGTTATCAGAGAATCATTGAGCTGTAGAGCTACTGGTCCTTGGAGAATGTGGAAGCTTAAGCTGAGGTTTATTGTAAAGGTGTTGAGATCCAGAGAGGGGAAGTTTCTGCTCATTGTTATGTTGTTTCTGTAAAGCTCAGGTCTCTGACTTGGTTTAGGTGAGAAAAGATTATGGGTTTTAAGATCTATCTAATGTCATCTGAATGGCGGCTCTGTTTCCCACCTGGCATCTTGAACCTCTATTAGAACTCAGTGATGATCCACCCTACACGAATAATGTGTAGGTTATGCGATGCATTGTGCCTTCGTACATGGCACCCACAGATCTCACATGCATGGGTTTCTTGCCTGTTTTCCTCCAATACTCAGATTAAATGAGAGGCTACAGGTAAAACACCTCCTCCAGTGTCTGGAATGCATGATTGTGATACATTTTGAACTCTGGTAAAGTAGGAAAGAAGAATTTAATTTACAATCTTAACACTTTGGAAGTTGGAAAACATCTTTTTATGGATTGATTGATCTATCAGCTTAATTCTTGTTTCTGAGAGAAAAAACATAAAATCGAGTCTTTGCTTTTGAAATGTGTCACTAGAAGACATTTGGGCTGAAGAAAACCTAGGTATCGTGCTGCATTCTTATTTTGCAGACAAGAAATCTGAGGCCAAGACCACTGAAGTATTTTGTTGAGGACATGATGAGCACAGCTGGACTGTCCAGTGATCTTGAGCTTTGAGGGACAGATGCTCAGGTTGTAGGGAGGAGAGAATCTGAGTCCCTTAGCTCCATGCCTAACCTTGCAGAACCCTAGGGTTCTACTGAACATACTCTTAAAACTACAGAGGTCTCAGAAATTATTATATGAGGAAACTTCTTTTAAGTTGGTAGATAGTTGTATTGGAGAAAATTATGCTACTATTCTGGTATTTTATAAGTTAACTGCTTTAAAGGAGAGATTTTCCTGATTTTCCTTAAAATGGAATTTAACATTAGAAAATAATTCATGTCCAGCCCGTCATTCAGCATAGAGTACTGAGCTTGATTTGAAGGAGCTGGCACAGTCCTATGATAGGAAAGAATTACATATTTGGGCCTTAAGTCTACACTTTGTGCCTTAGATTTACTTTAATTTTTTTGAGACAGTCTTCATTATGTGGCCCCAACTGACCCCAAACTTGTGGTCTAGAATACTGAGATTAAAGTGTGCACTACTACACTGGGACTTGGTTTCTATTTTGTGGCATGCTTCTTGTGCCATCTCTGAGTCTTCTTATTGCCCACATGATACCCCTAGATCCTGCCTTGGGATCCTTCTGGAGACAAGCACTGTCCACCAGTGCAGAGGCAAGATGTTTAGAGTGTTTACTGCAAGCATGGTTCCAGTGAACCCCTGAAACTTCAATATGTCTGTCTTTATGTCTATTTATAGAGAAAGAAACCAGGAAGAGAGAACTTATACAGTCCTTAAAGAGGAGAGAGATAATATTTGAGTCCAATTGTATCCCAACCGCATGCTCTTTGCAGTACACAAATTTGTATGCAATGGTTATGGCTTCAGTGAATTTCTGCTATCAAAATGGTGTGTCGCTGTCTTAGATACTTTCTTTCTGCAGAGCCAATATCTGACACCCACAAATCAAAGGAGGAAGGGTTTATTTTAACTCACAGTTTCTAGGTGTTGCTGACCACAGCTGCCTGGCTCCAAGGCAGGGTGACATGGTATAGGGGCAAAGCGGAGGAGACACTGTCTGCAGCAGGCAGGCAGGAAGCAGTGGTCCTGCATTCTCTTCTTCCCTTTATATTCTACCGAGGCCGAGAGCCTATTGCTTGATGCCACCCATATCCAAGAACTTTCCGTTACCTATGCTCAGAGCTATGCTAAAGCAATCAGTGGACCTATCCATTTATCACAAACATTTAAATCATCCTTAACACACCCATGCACCTTAATCCAGTATCATATACCCATGGTCCAGTCACCTCTGAAAAGCTCTGCCTGTGAGCCTATGGTCATGGCTTTGGATGTGCGTTACAACAGTAACCCAGATCTCAGCTTGTCTAAGTGTGAGATGTGATGCCATCAGCTGCTGATATTTTCCTCGTGGTGTCTGTGGTCAGAAAGACATTCTTCTTTCCAAATTTGTTTGTTGTGTGATCAAACACATTTTTATCATCCAGGAAATGGAAAAGAGGGATCCCTATGAGTGGATAGCACAGTGCTCTCCTGGAAGAAACAGCTGGGCGTGCTCTCAGCCCCAGGTTTTGGACTTGTCAATTTTTAGAAGCCTAGTATGCAATGACATTTTGTATTGTGAGATTTGGGGGCTACAGGATAATAGGCATCATTTACTTTATTTTATTTTTTGTTAATTTTATTGAGAAACAAATAGCAATGAGACAGTTTCAAAACTGATTACTAGGACAGTTTTAATAATTAATACATTGCATATTGTTGTCTTCATTGTGGTTATTTATAGTACAGATGCAGACATGATATTCTGTCCAAATGCTATTATTACAAATCTTTCTTCTCATTGAATTAAGAGAAAATAGCTGTATATCTATCCTAACTATTTTGTATATACAGATACAAAATGGGGCTTCATTTGTATCCCCTTTTTTTTCTTCAGTTTTGTCAGAGATGGGTATTCCAATGCCATTTAAATATTGTAGGTGAGTGAATCAGCAAAGTAATCCAATATAGTACAGCAGTCCATAATAGTAGTGGTTGATCCATAGGACTGGCAGTGTCAGAAGTTGTTGACTTGAGCCTTTCCCAGCTCAGCATATTAATATGGCTTTACTTTTTATGCCTCATTTTTATACTTTTTTTCTGGATGGTTAAGATAAAGATAAAGCAAGACTTATACAACAAGAAATGTAACTTTTGTATCAGACAAGGTCAGTCAAATCCCCTCAAGATTTACGCTGAAACCCTGTACCACAGTTTGTAGTCAGTTTCAGCCATGTGGATGAGTCACAGCCACTGCTTAACTAATTTACTCGCTGTGGAAGCCTGAGAGAATATTTTCTCTTCATGTGATTCTCCTTAGGCATACTCTATATGTTGTCAATCACTTTCCTCTGTGGCCTCATAATCTCCTTGATCAGTAAATTTGGGACACAACTGAGTTATATGATGTTACAGTAAAGGTTCTCCTATGTCCTGAGTCCTCACTGACCTTGAATGGCTAGGGCCAAAATGTTGGCTATCTTTGTGGCCCTTCTTTTCCTGTAATTTTTTGACTACAAACTTAATTGTTAATCCTCCAGAAGAGAAGCTTATTGTTATTACCCTACAACAGAGGCAGTTGAGCTAAACCTCACTATCTTAATATCAAGCATCTTAGACATAACATGGAACAGGTATTTTCCATCAAGTTGATACATTAAACTTTAAATCCATACAGAATGTGAAGAAAAAGAAGAAAGAAAAAAATAAAAAAAAATAGGAATAAACAATTACATATTTTTACACAAAAATTTAGAAATCTAACCACATACAATGTTGTAGCAGAATAGTCCTATTACATTTTTTTCTTGTTTCTTCTTTTCATTTATTACTCTTTTTTTAAACAAACGATTACTTGAGAGACAGTATGGCAGTAATTGATATGTTATGACAAGCAGTATGTACTTAGAAGACCAGAATGACAGGCATTCCAAGCATGACCCTACGCATTGTTATCTTCAGTTCAGTTGCTTAGTTCACAGGTATCAGAATATATAGTTAGTCAAGGTGAGAATTCTACCAATTAACTGCTAGCTTCAAAAACATGCTGAAGAGTCTCAGGATCATTGCCTTAACCATCTTGCTGGTGGGAATGTAGACTGGCACAACCATTGTGGAAATCAGTGTGGAGACTCCTTAAAAAAGTAGGAATGGAAATCCCATTCAAACCAGTTATTCTCCTTCTGGCAATTTTCCCAGAGGAACTGAAAACATCATACCATAGTGATATATGTGTACCTATGTTTATAGCAGCACAATTGGTGTCAGCCAAATCTTGGAAACAACCAAAATGCCTGTCACATGATGAATGGATGCAAAAGATGTGGTATTTTTATATAATGGAGTATCACCCAGCTACAAAGAATGGTAAAGTTGAAGCCTTTATGTTTAAGTGGATGTCACTTGAAGATATACTCATAAGCAAAATAAACCAGACCCACATGTGTAAATATCATATAGTCCCCCTAGTATAAGAACTCAAAAGAAGAAATAAAAATAGAAAGGTATAACATAATTAAAAGGAAAGAGAGAACTTAAAGATTAAACAATGAAGAGAGGGCAAAGAGAAAAGCTAGGAAACATGACAGAGTAAAAGTCATACATTTATATGCACAAGATGATTATTTTATTTTTTTTTGCCTCACTCAGCCTACCCCGAGAGAGGGGCTGATGTAGTATGTGGCACTGGTCATTGAACCGCAGTCCCCTGTGCCTGCCTAAGCTTGCCTAAGCAAGCACTTTAGACTGCTGAGCTATGTTGTTGGCCCAATAGGCATGTTTTAGAAAGATAATCTGCTCTGCTGATAAAAGTTGTTGAAACAGAGAAAGGTAACGTGACAACACAAGGGGTCATTCCCTCCTGTTTCCCATCAAGGAGAAAACAAGGTGAGGCCTTGACAATGGTTCAGTTGAGTTCTGGGGCAGGAGTTTCAGGCAGTGGCCGAGAAGGGTGCAATTCAAATTATTAGTCCAACTCCCAAAGCTTTCATTTATTATCTCTAATTGCAAAATAAGGGATCTTACATGCACACATCTCGTCCCATTTTGCCATTATTCGCTTTACTCATTTATCGAGGCCTAAATGCCACTTCACTGCAGTTGCCATGAGATCTGGCTAGACTGCCACTGTAATTTTAGGATATTTATATAACTGAATGGTATTAACAAAAGCTGTCCATCTCTTGTTTTGCTCCTCATCTTCTTGTTTTGTTCCTCATTGGACCTCTTTGTGCTCATCCAGTCTGCTCAGGACAGCCTGCCCAGCCTGTGGGCCACATGCAAAGAGACCTCTTTTAGCAGGGTGAGAATATCCACAAGTCTCTATAGTCTCCCTGCAGTAGGAGAACAGTCAGTCCTCTATGTCTGTGGCTTCCACCTGCAGTCTACCAGTGTGGATCAGAAATATTCCCCTGTACTCAAATCTGCATTGAACATGTAGTGCTATTTTTCATTATTCCCTAAAAATATAGCATGATAACTACTTGCATAGTATTTACATTGTATTATGTGTTATTGAGAGAGTCTCTAAAGTACATGGCAGCAGGTACATAGGTTATATGCAAATGCTGCTGTATTTTATATGAGACTTGAGTATCTGTAGATTTTCATACTCTCTGGGGCTCCTGGAACCAATCCTCCTTGGATGCTTATACACAACTGCTTAGAAAAATGATGAAGTTCCTATATGGATCAACTTATATTTTGATATTGCTGGATTTTCAATATTTAAATCTTGATGAAAAATAAGCAAATGAAAGTTAGGAAGGTAAAAAGTTGTAGGATAAATTTTCTCCAAATTCAGAATGTGTGTAAAGGATACTGGGGGTATGTTTAAGTGTCTCTTTATTGCCCTTATCTTTTAAAGCAAGGATAGAAAAAACCCCCACAAAAGTACAAATAACAAAATGGATTTCTTTATGGCAGGATAAACATTCAGCTGTGTCATTTGCAAGATCTCAATAACATAAACAAAAATAAACCAAGCAATTTTCATAGTGAATTTTTGTGTTTAGTATATGAAGTATTTCTGGATTGTCATCAAGCCAGCATTTATGACCACTTTAGAGAAATAAAAATTTTAGTAACAGAAAATTATAACATCGTCCATCTCTTGATGGAGGACAGGGGAAGAGAGGAGACTACAAATGAATTTAAAAACAGAGATATATTTTCTGAGGCATGTAGGGATACAGAGAGAAGGGACTTCTTGGGAGAGGTCTGAAGCTGTCACCAAGGTAAGATTCCACAATGTTCTGTCCAGCTTCGGAAAAGGGTGGCTTTGTGTTGTTAATTCAGTAGCCATCAAATCTTGTTTGGGCATTTACCTTGCTCATCTGAAAAATAGGGATTCTTCTGTTGTTTGTGTCTAAGTCAAATCAGCTCAAGTTTTTATGTCATAATAATTAAGTCCAAAAGTTGAGCACATGTCTGTTTTAGGATATAATTGCAAAGTTTCTAAAAATGACAAAAAAATAAAACCTTAAAACCCTTAAAATGTTGGACTCTTAGAAAATATTAAGGCAAATGCTACATTTTCTGATGTATACAGGAATGCAGTTCCCTCTGTGTTCATTGTGGGGCTCCTCTACACACTTGCCTTCTGTGCACATTTCATTTCTTCTCAATGCCCTGCCTCAGGCCAGAAATTGCCCTAGTGTCAGCAAGGGTCCACGTCCCATTGCTTACTCCCTCTCTCTCACAGGGACACACAGGGCATGATCACCTCTCTCTCCTTTGACCAAAAACCCAAAGCTGTCCAGACACTGTCTTTAGTGTGAGATGCTTTGCTTACCTCATCTCCAAGTCTCTTTCGGACATTCTACCTCATCTGTCCCTTCCATGTAGGTGGTGATTTTCAAACATGGTCTGCGAGTTCTTTTCTGGTGTTCATCTTTCTAACATGACATAGTCTATAATTTTGATTCTAGTAGGAATTAATAATCTCTTTGTTATATTCCTAATTAGTTTTTCATCAAAATCATTGTTAGGATCTATTCATTCCTCTACTCTGTTGAGGTTTTCCTCTCCCTCAGGTGACAAGCCAGAGTTGGTGGTGGAGGTATTCCAAGGAGGTTTTAGCATTATTAAAGGCTCCATGGACATCTAATTTCCTCCATTCAATTAAGAACTTTCCCTTAAACTCCCCCAGTAGGAGCTAGGTGCTTTGACAGATCTCCCTAAATAGCTCCTCATTTCAAGGAAGGCTACTATAATGTCCTTCTCACTTAGATTTTCTTCCTGGGTTCTAGGCTTTGCAAAGCATTCAGTTATCACAGAAATAGACTACAAAACTGTCTTATGAAGCTCCCTTATCTACTTATCCAAGTAGTAATTCTTTTGTAACCTTGAAAGGATTAAATAGTGACAGAAAAGCATATTTTGGCTTCACACAAGAGAATTTTAATTCAAGATTTGCTGGTGCTTTGTTTCAGGTTAGGCATTAAAATTTGATGCCTGCAGTCCAGCCAAATGTATAGTACACGTCCTAGTTGAAATGCAGTAGACCCAATTTATTTCTGGTCTTACAGCTTAAGACTCTTTGCTCGGAACTATTCCTTTTCCTCAGTTGCTCACTGATTTCATTAACTCTAGCATAGCTCAGGAGGGATCAGGGAGGGGATCCAAGAAAGGGCCTCAGTGGGATGGTGAAACTTAGTTCTGTGGTCTTGAATTGGGTTTCCTTTACACCTTCTGTGTAGCCAGGCTCCTCAGGGACCCCAGTGGCATAGTATGATTATTTCTGAGCTCAAGATCTTACCTAGGCTGGTCAACCTAGGCAGGGCAAGAATCTGAAAGAGCCACACTTTTCTGATTCTTCTGTTCAGAGTTCTGAAAGTTCTTATTGTCTGTGGCAAGAGAAGCCCTCCTTTGCTTATAATTACAGGAACAGCAATTCTTTAAGTGGTAGGATCTTCACCAGTGTTAACTTACCCTTCTTTCCTGTATTCTGGAACCTTTAACCGTTCTAGTGAATAAAGTTTGTTGTGCAGGTTTAGTGTGAACACTTCCACAGGGCTCAAGTATGTTACCTCCACTGCATCCTCAAGCTTAGCTTGAAATACAGCACATCTACTCATGTAGCATTCCAGACTCCATGTAGAGACACAGGTTCTTCATCTGGTACCAACTCCAGAGGGTGTTTCAGATGCTTTTCACTTGTCACTCCAGAATTTTCCTGGCAGAAGTTTGAGGAGAAATTGCTGGGATGAAGACAAAAATGAAGGTGTCTGAAGTTCTCACCTTGGACTTATCAACACTGATGATGGTTACAAATGGACCATTTTGTATCTGTATATACAAAATAGTTAGGATAGATATGCAGCTACTGTCTCTTAATTCAATGAGAAGAAAGATTTTTACTAACAGTGTGTGGTAGGATATCATGTCTGTATCTTGTACTATGAATAACTCCTACCAAGACAACAATATGCAATGTATTAATTATTGAAACTGTCTTACTAATCAGTTTTGAAGCTATCTCATTGCTATTTGTTTCTCAATAAAATTAATTAAAAAAAGGATTTATTATCGGCTGGCCAAATAACTTAGTGGATTAGAGCATCTGCTTAGGCAGACGCAGGGGCCGGGGGTTCAATCCCTGGGGCTGCAGTGTGGGCCCCACCCATGGGCACACTGAGGGGGCAATTGAGAGTGGGTGTGGTGGTGCACACCTATAATCCCAGCACTTGGGAGGCTTCTTCACAGGAAGATCACTACGAGTCTGATCTACGCAGTGAGACCCTGTCCACCCTATCTTAAGTACAAAACAAAAACAAAACAAAACAAAGCAAAACAAAATAAAATACTGATGATGGTACAAATCCTAGCAATCCACACTACCCAGCTCCTGAAGGCATAATGGAATCCTTTCTGTGTGTCAGCCCCTTGGGACACAAGAATGAGCAAGACATGGCTGCAGCCATAGAGGTTGTCCAGAGGAGAAAGGCACAACCCTGCAGGACGCTGGCTGCGTGCTGCTGCCTCGGCCCTCCACACGCTGGGGATTGCTTGCTTGCGAGGTCATGGGTGCTCAGAGAAGCTCAGAGAAGCTCAGCTCAGGGGCCTGCTGGGGGACAGAGAGCGCTCACCAGTGCATTTATCTGTGCTGAGTGGGGTAGTTTGTCCTGGTCTCCCGCTTGGAGGGGGTCCTGGTGCTGAGTTTAGCGGTGCTGACTCGGGCCTGGGGCTACGGAGGGCACCGCTTCTTTTCTTTTCTCCTCACTTTTATATTTTATTTTTAAATACATTTTATTTTGAAATAATTTCAAACAGGGAAATATTGCAAGAATAATGTAGAGAATATTTACACAACTTTTATCCAGATTCGGCAGGGTTTGTTGTTGTTGTTGTTGTTGTTTGTTTTTAAATTTAGAAAAATATTTATCTGCCTGTTACATATCTCATTGCTCTGGCCGCTTTCTAAAGCAGCTAAGTCTCTTCATGAGTGGCTTCAGCTGTTCTGTGACAGCTGCCTCGATGTCCTGAATGACTTCTAAGCATTTACCCTCAAGGTCGTTTTGATTTGGGGGAAGAGCCAGATGCCGTGTGAGGCTGGGTCTGGTGAAGGCAGATGAGGACTCATCATAACCTTGTTTTTTTTTTTTTTTTTTTTTGGCGGAACCTGGGATTAAACTCAGGCCCTTGTGCTTGCCAGGGAAGCACTTATTCCACTGAGCTATCTCCCTGGCCCCCATAATATTTTTTATTTGACTGAGATTGCTGTAAATGTTTGGTCGAAGAGGGGTGATTAAACAACGTGGTGAATGTTTAAATAAAAAAGTTATTGCAGTAAAAGATGCATCTCCATTAATCCCACTCAAAATATTCATCATTGCTTTCAACACACTGTTGGCCACTATGCAATTTTTTTGGTCACCCTTGTACAGTTTTCAAATAATAAGAAATCTAACAGCAAAATAATGTTTTTATTTAATTGGCAGTCTATGTTCTAATTTTGTCAACTACTACAATAATGTCCTTTATAGAGCCATGTTTTCCTTCGGTATAGGTTCCAATCCAAGCTCATGCAGTGTACTTAGATGTCCTTTGCCCCTCTTTTAATTGAGAGTAGTGGTTTCACCTTTCTTTACTATTCATAGCATTGACATTTCTTCAAAATTAGACTAGTTATTTTACAAAGCGTCCCTCACTTGGTGTGTATCTGATATTTCTTTTTGATTAGATTCAGGTTATTCATTTTGGGCCTGAATTCTAAGGTTCTCAGAGACAAATAATTCTAGCTCATTAATGGTTTAATATGACAGTTTTTCCAAATTTATTTTCCTCCATGTTTATTAGTTAGCATTATATTGTAAAAGGACTCTCTTTCATTTGTTCATTTTTTAAAATTTATAATCAATTGGATCCACAAATTACTATTTTTTACAATGGATGTAACCTATCTTCATTACTTTCTAAAGCACATCTTTATTTTCTAGAAGAAGAGGACGCTCCATGCTGATCTTGGATCTTCCCTGCTTCAGACCTGGAAGCAGCCATGTCTCCATAGAGCCTGCTGGTTCTCTGTAGTGGACAACGGTATTTGCATATTTGGCACAGGGTCCCACTATGCAGTTTGGACTCAGGGTGATCCTCCTGTTTTAAGCCTCCCCAGCGCTGGGATGCCAGGTGTGTGCCTCCATACCCAGTCTTGGCAGCTGGTGCAGCATGCCTGGGGGTATGGCTGGCATGGCCTGCGGTGCTGGGGATGGAACCCTGGTCCCTGTACTTGCCTAAGCAGACACATAGTCTGCTGAGTTATCTCACCGGCCCTTGGGAATAGTATTTGGAAGCCAAGACCTGAGTGCTAGTATGCACACGGTTTGCTAGCAGGACGATGTGACTTCTGGAGGATGAAGCCAGGGGATGAGTTCTTCATGATTGTCTGCAGCTTCTACTGTCCAACTGCTGGGTTGTTCTTATAAGACTACAGTAAGTTTCTGACCTAAGAACCAGCTCTGTTCCAGGAGAAAGCTTGAAAGCCACATTTGTTTGTAAATCTGACAGAGTCTTGCATACCTTTGGCACAAACACACAGTGTGAAGCATAAAAAGGCCCTCAAAATACACATTCGGAAAATAAGCTGTTTTTCCTTTTGCAGTTACCTTAAGATGGTAAGGTAGACATGTGAGTTTCCCCCATGATTCGCTCCCCTCTGGGAATGCTCCTAGTATGAGCTCATTTGTATCTGAAAATTTGCAACTCAAATGCCCACGAGTTGGGGACTTACTGCATTCAGTATTTTCTTAACAGAAATTACTTGGCATTAATGGGTCATTACATCAATTTTAGTATCATCTGCAGGATTAATAAAACCAACTAACTAACTATTCATGTCCATTTCCTTTTTCAGCTCTTCAGGTCTACATAAGTTTGACATCTAACTCCTACTCCCATAATCTTTAATTTTTACTTACACCATGTTATTTTATACTTTCTGTGTTTTTCTATCTCCTCTGCTATTCATTGTTTGGTGATTATTTTCTTTTCTTTCCCTTTTGTATTTCATCAGTTATAAAATCTGTGTCCACTCTGACTACCCTAAAACTTTGATTTGTTTTAAAGAGACAAAAAACCTCAGTAAAATGATATGGAATCTTAAAACAAGATGATAGGAAATTAACAACTTTATTTTTATTTATTTACTTTTTTATGTACTTGGTATAGGGTCTCGTAAGCAGTCCAGACTTGGAGTGTGGCCCTCCTGTTTTCAGCCTCCCTAGTGCTGGGATTACAGGTGTGTGCCACCATGCCAGCCTAACAATGGCTTTTATATTGTTGCAGAATGTTGTCTTTAAAAATAGGTGTTCAGATTATCAGATACAGGCATGGAAAACTGATCAAACAATATGAGCACTAAGTGTTCCTTTCAATGAACTAATAAAAATTAGTAGCACAACTGTCTTAGCTATCTGGTGTATGTGTATGTATCTTTTTTCCCTTCCTCTTTTTCTCCATCCTAGTTTTTCTTTCCTTTTAAACTATTTTTTTATTTTTCACAATACCTATTATACATTTTGGACCTTATTTACTCTTTTAATTTCTTACTCTAGTGAGATAATATAATGTTGACACATGCAATTCTGATTTATTTCACTTACGAGTATGGTCTCTAGTTAGGTACATTTACCTATAAAAACCTCAAGTTTATCTTTCTTTGTGGTGAGCAATACCCCATTGTATAAAAATACCACATCTTTTTATGTATTCCTCAGTAAATTCTAACTAATATACTTATTTCTTATCTTTTTTAGATCATTTTAACTATTCCAGTGCTTTCCCAAATAATACATTATTATTTATCATTTATCTGAATCCCATTTGATTTTTAAAACTCCAAAAGACAAGTACTATTCCTATCTCAATCTTTATTTAGATTTATTCACATATTTAGTCCTAGCTTTATTAAATGGCAAAAATGTTATTTCCAAACATTTATAATAAAATGAAGAATAATTGGACATTAATAATGTGTTGTATGGCTGTGTTCATGCTTTCGGGGGGGGGGCAGAAATAATCGAAATAACCAATTTAACAATGTATGAAAACAGTACAATTAATCCAAAGAAAACAGAAAGCAATAATATATGTACACACAATGATATCATATTTGTATATTGCCTTTCTATGCGCTATCTGAGGATCTGTCGCAGGGAGCTGGTTTCAATCAGCTGTGGAACCTGACTGAGCAGTCTCTGTGAGACTGTTGTCTTCATGTCTGATCCTGCTCAGGAAGGGAAGGTCGATGCAAAATAAGCAGGCTGAAGCCATAACCTCATGGAAATGGACCCAAATCCATGTTGGTTCTTATTGCCTCTAAGACTGGAAGTATGGATAGATGTGTACCCGTTTATAGCTGCACAAGGGGTCGCATCTAAACCTTGGAAGCAACCCAGAAGCCTATCAACTGAGGAATGGATAAAAAAGATGTGGTAGTTTTAACAATGGAATATTATTCAGCTATAAAAAGGATAAATTTGAGGCTTTTATAGATAAATGGAAGAATCTAGAGACTGTATTGGTAAGTGAAATAAATCAGATCCACATGTACAAACATTCATTAGTGTGAGAACCTCAGACAGTAATGAAAATCGAGAAGGTACAACAGATACTGTGAAAGGGAAAGAAATTGTTCAATGGGAAGGAAAACCTGGGATGAAGAAAAGGACAAATAAAAGAAGGAAAAAAGATGTATTTAGGTACATAGGCAGAATAATTGGGATAATTGTATTGTTGATTTCTGCTGGTCTTTTGAAAGGAATAGTTAATGCTTAAAATTTTTTTAACTGTTATTTTTTTTCTTCCTCTTTTGAATGTCTTATGACTTCTTTGTCATTGTTTTATTTTGTTTTTCTTTAAACCAATCTTACATATTTATATCTCGTAAGCTGAACAACTAATATGAAGATAGCATCACATAATACAACTGTTGTTGAATTCCTATTACTTTGTTTAGTGAAATCTTGTATTGTTTCTAATGTTTTGTTTCTATCACTATTTTGTATTCTTAAATTAAAAAAAAAAGATTGGCAGTATATCTTGTAGAAGACATTTGTCATGAAGTTAAACACATGTACCTGGACCAGGATTCAGAGGACCTAAGTGAGGACCACGGGCAGGTAGAAGAGTTGCAGGGGCCACCCTGCTTCTTACCAACTGAGTCAGGAGACTGGCAGCATCGTGTGTGGTGTTACCAGGTGATTACTGTTATTTGATGTCTCCCAAGGTATTCCTGTAACCAGAAGCATCCAGGACAGGGAATTCTTGCAGAACTTAACAAGATGCAATTTGTCTTACCTGAAGTGACATATTTCAAGGGGAAATTATAAATCTTCCTTTTATTGCAAACTTTTAATCTAAAATATTTTTCTGTTTGGGATATGTCTTGTTCAATCACTTTTAGTAAACATTTTTGTACTTAATTTGAAGCAACATCTTTCTCTGGTTTAGAAAGGTACTTTTGCTGGGCATACAATTCTAGACTAACTTTTTGGTTATGCCTGTTAACAGTTTATAGATAATTTTTCCCACTGATTCAGGCTGTCATTATTATTGCAGGCGTTCAGATCGCCATTCCTCTGAGGTCATGCAGGCATTTTCTTCTGGCTGGATTTAAGACGTACTTCTTGTCATTTGCATATAGTATTTTCAAAATCATGTGACTAGAGTGCATTTCCTTTTATATATTTGAAGTTAGGGTATGTTCCTTTAAAATCTGATTTATAGTATTGATACAATTTCTTACTCATGATTATTATTATTACACATGTCTTTATGGCATCATCTTTTTTATTTACTTTGCTGGCTTTCAATTGAATCTACATTACAGTAATTAAAAGATTTTCATTTTCTTTTTTGTTATTAAAGTTTAATTTAATAACAAAAAATCAAGGCCTGGAAAGGTAAATAAACCTTTCTTCCTGGTTTAACTCATGTAATAAAGGTGTTTATTGTTCTATTGTGCAAAAAAGAAGAAAATATTTGAAAGTGAAGTTGTTTTAAAATTTTGTCCCATTTACTGATTCAGGGATTCTCATCTAGAATTCAATTTTATTAAAATTCCAAATGGTGACCACATGATAATTTTACTATCTACTAAACCTAGCCCAATGTCAAGAGCACATACAAGCTTGGTGGACAGATGGAATTCTGGTCCTCGTTCAGCCACGTAACAACCAGTGCTCTTGCACATGTTTTGCTGGCTTATGTTGGATTCTTCTGGGAGGCCTGTGTACCAGTTTGCTCCTTAAAAAAGAACTTGAGTGAGTTGACTGTTTTTCTGTGTGCAAGCTGGGATGCCTACTACACTGCTGATGAAGACAGAGTTATTGGCAAAGGGTCTCAAAAAGTTACTACCAATTTTTCCAGGGGTTAAGTGTGTATTTCTTCTCTTGTTGTTTATCCAGTAAATATAACGGAATAATGAAATCTAATTTTCAAAGTCTGCTTTGTCACTTTATAGTCTGTTAAAAAGTTGAAATAAGACATTAAGTGGCTAAATAAATATGAGAGAATCTGTATGATGCTTTAGCCAGTTGGTTCTACAACTAGTTGGTTCTATTCAAATTCTGGAGGGTGGAAATCAAAGGACTAGGGTCACCTTTTCCAGGGATGGAAGCTTAACCATAGGATAGTATTCTTGGGCTACAGATTGTAGTTGGTTTGACAATATCCCAAGGGGGCTAATGTGCTTTCAGGATGACGTAAGAGGCACAGGACCCAGGGAACTCTTTTGTATTCCAGAGCAGCATGGAAATTTGCTTGGCTTGCTATGAAGAAATTAACCTCCACTCCAATATGAGCGAGAAAGGGATGAGTAGAGAGAGGGAAAGAGAAAGACGGAGAGGGAGAGGAAGAGGGATCTTTCTTTGGGGATCTACTAAGTGATGGAGGGAGCGACATTGCTTAGGATGCCTAGCTGTAGAACTGCTGGTCTGAGAACTGACAGATCCTGAGGCACTTCTGTGCAGGCAGCCAGATGCAGTATGAACTCTTAGCACCAGCTATCTCATCATCCTCACCATAAGTGTCACCATCATGGTCCCCACGACAGGGATGCTGTGTGTGCGTTACACTAGCCAGTTGTCCCCCGCCCCAGGTGATGGTTGTCCACTCTGGTCACATAGGAGGTATTCCAGGTTTTGTTAAAACAAAAACTTGCTTTCTTCCTCTCCTTTCTTTTTTAAATAAACTGCAAGCTCGATGTAGAATCAGGTTCACGCTGGAGCGGGAGGTGCTTTGTATTTGAACACTTTGAAGAATTCACAGCAGCTTAGCCAAGATACCCATTTCCTCCCATAACTCGCATGATTATGTTAATTCAGAAGAAATGTGTTGATGCACTATTAAAAAGCATGATCTGTTTTCAGCTTCTGGGTAAAGAGGAGAGCAGCAGCCTTTAGTGGCCGTGTCAGTTTTGCCTGTATTATTATGTGCAGATGTGCCAGCTGCCAGGAGGCATTCTCTCTCTGATAGCGCTAACCACTTAACCATGGGTCAGTGAGGTGCAGCTCTCAGCCAATAGATCTAATTGCAGTCCTTCTACATTCCCTGTGATTGCAGGTTTCTCCAGCTCTATAAACAAATAGTAATCAACTAAACCTGTTACCTCTGAGTAGAGATGTCACGATATGAAATATTAACTGTTCAAAATACAGTAATGATGGTTTTAAACTGCATTTGTTTCTTGAAAATAAAGAACAAACTTGAAAAAGGAGGAAAAATCAGAAGCTCAAGGATTAGAATTCTGAAAGGCCCTCTGGCTCTTTTCCCTCTACATAATAAAAAATTGCATATGTATACGACATGTTTTATGTGGTCAGATACAGCGTAAATATTGTGTACATCTTTCGCTGGAGTAACAATGCATTAGCAGCATCACAAATAAGCTCAGCCTCAGCATCTACATTTTTATGACATTTTTATGTTAATGCAAGTCAAACTTATGTTTTGTGATGTATCTAATCCACCCCAAATTAATCCATTTGTATTCCTATAATCCAATCAGCTGCAGCCTCCCCTGCTGAAAAGTTAGATGGAAAGTCCAAGGCAGAAATATGCCAATATGTCTGGACCCAGAGAGGCTTTGCTTTTAGAAGGTGATTTTCCTCTTTGGCAGATGGAGGCAGTATAGGTTTGGATGGACAGCTCTGATTAGGAATAGAAATGAAGCAGGACGGAGGAATAATCCTGTGGGATTAATGTAACCGTATAGATAACATACACCTTAGTATACTTTATTTTATTATTTAACTCTAGTTTTGATGCTGTTTGATAGTGGTTATATTGACTCCAACTAATAATCTCTGCCATGCTTCTTAGATTTTTGTTAGGGTTTGATTAGTGGCTTTCTGGATAGTAAGCATTGTGCCAGCACTTTATTGAGCATCTAAGGTTTACAACTTATAGGCTACATTGACTCAGAACCTAGTGTGTAGAATATATATGCCAGAACTGGAAACCAGGATTTATCTACCTCTGCTTTGCTCCATATTTTCCAGTGAAAATAGAATATGCATTAGAAATTGTTTGTAAATTTTAGGCCACAATATAATGCCTTAAGATGGATAAATTTTTCCAAGAAAATGCTAAGAACATGTTTAGTATAGTGTAAGAAGCCATTAAATTAGAAAGTCTTGAGTCAGAGTAGTGCTGTATATTGATAAAAAAAATCTATGCTTGTAAAATTAAAGAAGACATAAACGGAAAAACACCCCATATTCATGGACTGGAGATAAAAGTTTTGTCAAGATGTCAAAACTACCCAAAGCGATCTATAGATTTATGTAATCTTTGTCTAAATCTTAATGCCAATCTTTGCAAAAAGAAAAAAGTCTGTCTTAAAAATTAATAATTTATGTGAAATTATCAGAGATCCCAAATAGCCAAAATTATGCCCAAAATAATGAAATTTTGAGGAATTTTGAGGAATTATACTTCTTGATTATGAAATGTGTCATAAAGCTAATCAAACAGTACAATTTTAGCATAGAGACAGTTATACCAACTGACAGCATAGAAAAGGCAGTCCAGAAATAAGCCCTTATACATACATTTGAATAATTTCTGATAAGGGTGTCACATCCATTTAATGGCTAGTAGACAGGCTTTTCAAAAAATGGTGGTGAGAAATCTGGAGCTCTGTGTACAAAATAATTAAGTTAGACCTTTACGTAACATGACACACAAAACTTACCCAAAATAGCTCTCTGATTTAAAATTATAAAGCGCTTAGAAGAAAATACAGAGCAGAAAGTTCACAGCTTTGGATCTGGCAATGACGTGCTGGCTATGCCATCAAAGCTATAGGCAGCAAATGAAAAAATAAATTGAACTTTACGAAAAATGAAACATTTTGTGTGATAAAAGGTTCAGGAGTAAAGATACAACCAAGGAACAGGAGAAAACATTTGTAAATTATGTATCTGCGGACGAATTAATAACCATAATATAAAGATAACTCTTAAAACTCAACCATAATAAAAATCAAATTAAAATGGGCTAAGGACTTGACATTTCACTCAAGAAGGTACATAAAAGGCCGTCAACCATGTGAGAAGATGATAAGCATCAACAGTTTCTAGGAATACACACATTTACCACGAGACACCACCACATACCTAGTAGAACTACCCATAGACAGGAATAAAGACTGGAAAATGCATGAAGAACTTGGGGCTCTAATGCATACTTGGGAGCAGTACAAAGTAGTATAGCTCTTATGGAGAACAGTATGGTGGGTCTTCATAAAACTGAAAACTGATCATATACAACCAGCAATTTTATTTCTGGATATATATATATATATTCAAAAAATTAAAGGTAGAATCTTGAAGATATATGCGTATATCTATATTCATAACAACATTGATCGTAAAAACTGAAACATGAAAGTAATGCAAGTGTTTTTAAATGGATTACTAGATAAGTAAAAATGTGGTCTATACATATAGTAGACTATTATTTAGCCTTTAAAAAAAGAAGGTTAAGATCTATGTTACATTATGGATGAACTTCGAGGGAATTATGCTACTGGCATTGTTTCCCTCAGAGTTTCAAAATTTAGAGCCGTAAGAGCTCCTTGAGTAGAGCCTTTTAACTTCACAGATAAACAGAAGTGTGCAACCGAGGCTGTCAGTGTCTTACTTGTAGTCACATGGCTATGTGGGAAGAATCATGGTCTCTGGCCTTCTTGGACAAGGTCTCCAGTGTGTTTGGTTGCCATTTTCCTTACATAAAATGACTGTAAAAAATCATGGTGATGCCTTTGTTAGTGCCCTAGACTTGTAGCTCAGAACAAGTGTCTGTGCACTGCTCTCTAGCTTGCTTGACTTTGAGACAGAGGGCCATGTCTTCTCCTGCCGGTCTTTGGTGGCTGGCTTCAGGACCAAGGGCGGGTGGCTGGCATGAGCCCTTTTCCGCAGGGCTTCTCCCACCTGTCCCAGTCCCTATGGGTTTTCAAGGTATTTCAGCAGACATACACCTGGCTGTTATCTGAGAGAAGTCTAGGAGCTTCCAGAAAACAAAGGCTAAAATTCACATCTTTTTTTTTTCTTTGCAGAGCTGGGTTTACCTGACCAAGTATCTGGCTAATATATGGTCAGCCTATTGTAGGCAGGCAGGAAAAGAAAAGTAGTCTTAACTTGGACTGGAAACCAATGACTGGGAATTACTTTTCTGTCTTTCATTTCGTAATTTTGGCTCCCTGTGAAAACAGCTTTCACTTATGTGTGATTCTTTGTTTCACCCTCACTTCCCCTCCTCGATTCACTTCCTGTCTTTGTCTGTGAGGTTATGAGGTTGTTTTGACTCTGTCATAAAATTGTAGGAAAGAGGCTCCTGCTGACTGGGATCACAGGATGAAAGGTTCTTCTTTGAGCACGATGCAGGACAGAACCTTCTCTTGATTTTTATTTAACTCGAATGGGTCCATGTGGTTCATATTCAGAAGAACACTGTCAGTTATTTTTATGAGAGATGAGAATACACTGGTGGTGGTGGTGGGATTTGTGTGTGTGTGTGTCTGTATAGGTGGAGGCGGGCTTGAAGGGATGGAATTGGCTTGAAAATCTGCAGTGGGCTCTTTTCTCCTTTAACACTGATGCTGGGTAATTAGCAAAATGCGCACAGGGTTTTATCCATATTCATGCGCCCTTTCCCACAAGCATAAACAATCCAGTCTCTATTATTTCCTTGCGTGTGCATCTCCCCCCTCTCCCTGCCACCTGCAGAGCCCTGTGCTGCTCTGTTAAATCATTCTCACTCTGGTTGGGGGTTGGGGAGCCTCCCCTGGCCAGAGCATGGGCACGGGTGAGGGACTGCTGCACAGGGAACAGAGGGGGCTTCTCACCCAGGCAGCCTTTGTGGCTGGCTGGGAGCTTCAGCAGTGTGCATTCACAGTGCATGCTAACAGGTCCTCCTTGGGAGGAGCCTGAAGAGTAGGTAGGGCTGGGTATTAGTTCTTGTGGGATAAAGGAAAAGTGAGGCACAAAGATAGGGCTGCACCCTTCCAGGTCTGCTCCCAGAGTGGTTTGTCCAGCCAGTCCTTTGCCCTGGCAAGCTGACTTAAGAGGCCCCCTTCATTGGTCTACCATTCTTCATTTCTCCTGGATCCAGGAGCAGGGAGTAGTTTTGACCTAAGATTGGAAGCCATAGAAAGACCAAGGTTGAGCTCCCATAACAGACTCACAGTGCTGGTGTGCCTGAGCTCTGTCACCATGCGCTGTGGGTGTGTACTTTTCTGAACCTACCCTCCCACCATTTTCTAGCTGGCTCACTGCACCCTCTTGTCCTGGGCACGTAAACAGTGATGAGGAATTCTTGTGGGCATGAGCCACTTTGTATTATTTATTGGTTTCACTAGCCCACCCACAGCCCTGTAAGAAGTCACATCCATATGCTCCAGAGTGAGAGGCTGATGCCTGTGCGGACCCTGCCAGTGCCACATGCTAGAAGGTATCACCAGCAACTCCCCTTACACAGCAGGATTGTTTCTATGGGGCCATGCGGTCCCATTGCTGGCATCTTCTTTGTCCCCTCACAGCAGGCTGTGAATCCACAAGTAAATAAGAGATCTGGATCCTGTCCCACCTTTCCCACTCTTTATGAATATGTATTGGATTTCATGGGCTGACTTTTCTTTGTAGAAGTAAGAACATAAGTGTGGTCATAGACACTGAACAGTATGAGGGAAATTCAGTCTTCGTTTCACTTTCATTTTTTAACCTGTCTGCACTGCCATGGAGGAAGAGCAGAACTCACTTGTGGAATACCAGGAGATGGGGTGGCGCCACCTGGTCAGGGATGGCAGATGTCGATCACATGTGCTCATTTTTGCTCTTAAGCTTTCCCTGCTCTTGAGGACCTGCCCGCCTCTCTGAGATCCTCTCTATAGAAGTATGATTACTGTTCTTTCTTCTTTCTTCATCCATGATGCAAAAGCAAGCTACTTCGAGAGCCTACTTCAGGAGGCAGTGATGCGAGGTCAGTCTGTGTGACACCCATTGGATTTAACAGCCCCTGGTGTTCTGGTGGAAAGCAAACCACATGCTTCTAGGGCTTCCAGGATGAAGGGCGGAAGCAAACCAAGGAGTGCTGCTCGTGTTCTTGCTCTGCTGGAAAAGCTGTTCAGTAGGGAGCTGCACATCAGTCCATTCCAATTTGATAGTTATTTGCCACAAGCTTACTATGAACCCAGTATATGACAGATTCTAGAAGGATCATTGATGGAACATGGGGGATAGTTCTTGCCTTTGGAAGACTTTTACATTGACTAGGGAAATATGAACAATGTAGGTGAAAAACCCATTGATGGATACTGAAGAACGTGGAGATACAAATGCTGGAGGTGACTCATGAGGTGCATCATATGTGGTTGTGATGCATGAAAGCTGGTCAGGAAGGCTGGGGAAAGCCTTATGAAAGCGCTTCCAGAAGGAATGTGGTAGTTTGGACCCACTGATAATTAGACTTGATATCACTGAACAATTCTGTTCTTTGGGCTTTAGGGTCATTTTTTTTTGGAAAGGGGGCATATATGTGTTGAATTCTGTCTTTTCAGCCCTCAAGTATCTTCCTGTCCAGAGATGCTGTCGCCAATGCAGCAACCCCTTTTGGTTTAGCGAGTCTCTCTTCCTATCCCATATGGTAGAGAAGAGTGGAAAGTGACAACACGCTTTCCAGCAGTAAGTGAAGTATTTCCACAAAAAGCCATTCATATACAGACACCAGGCTACCAAGTTTATTCTTCCCCTAATACCCCAAAGGCAGAGAGTAGCTTGAAAAAAATCACTAAGAAGCCCTTAACCTTGTAACATACAGTTTTTGCTAAAAATATATATTAATAATATATTATTGAGCGAGCATAGATGAAGAAGGCCAGGGAGGGAGGAAGCAATAAGAGTGCGAGCGAGGTCAGTGCTCTTTGCCCGCAGACTCTACAATCAATAAGATCTGGTCAATAACTGCTTTATTACTGCACTACCACCCCGAGCAAAATCATTTTTAAATTAAGAATATATTTTGCAAAACTGAATTAACAATATTGAATATTTTGCTCTTTGATATGACTAGCCTTCAAAATCAAATTATTAAGTATGGAAAATGCTTACCGGGTGAAGTTTTTCTTTCTTCTCCTCACTTTTTCAACCACATTCCCTTTCTCCTTTCCCTCATGCGCAAATCTACTGCTCTGCTCTCCCCAGCCCCCACTTTACAGCTTGGGAAGGAAACAACAGCAGATTTTGAAGATCTCCGGCACAAATGTGGATGTAAATTAGCATTGAATCCAGCACATGAAAATAAAGAAAGGAAGACACATTTGTTTGAGTCCAACAAAACTGCGCATTTCCTCTAAAAGAAAGGACCGAATCGAGAAAATTGGGAATTTTCCACTCAACTAGGAACTGATGCCAAAAAATCAACCTTTGGACTTTTATAATCTCTGGCAAGCAATGAAATCTCACCACTGCTCCCTCCCACCTCTCACCCTCGGTTTGCCTGGCTCCATCGCCTGCCTGTTCTCTTTTCTCCACAGATGGAGGAGACAGAGGAGAGTTTTTCATGACTCACGTAGTGCAACTTGAAAGCATCTGTATGGCCAAATTCACCCCCCAACAAAAAAAAAAATCCCTACAAGGAGCTTCAGAGTAGCTGTGTTACACAGAAGTGGATGTGACGCAAATGTGGACAACAGCCCTGGGAAGTGCTAAGTGATGTTATTAGAATTGATCATACTGCATCTTTCTCATATGGAAACCTACAGTTTTGGTCTTCACATTTTCAAACATTATTATAAACTCCTCTCAGCTCTTCTGACTTCTTAGGCCACTTACCACTGTTTGCCATTAGCAATTAAGATCTCCTGCATGTAAATTATAGGTTATCGAGTTTGGCTTATAAAATAACATATTACAAAAGAGAGAAGGATATTTTTCACTATTACTTTTTGTGCAAAACTCCATTATTGTGCTCTCTAATTTTTGGAAAACAGATAATGTTAATTAGGCCACGCAATGGCATGTTGATTTATTATTCCATGTCAGATGACAGATTTATACTCTCAGAGAAGGGACATTTGTTCAAAGTATTGGAGAGAAGAAATGGGGGAAGGAACTTTTGAAAAAAAGAAGGGAACTAGCAATGCTTTCTCTGCACGAGCTAATTTAAACCTTTTGATAACCCTGGGAAGGCAGGTGGTACCATGCGTTTTACAGCAGAACAGAGGTGGCTTACGTAACTTGCCTAAGTCAGGCAGGCAGCTGTTAAGTGGTGGAGCTGGAAGTCAATCCCAGGCAGATGTGACTAAATTCTGTGTTCTTTCTAGGACTCATGCTGTCTTTTAAAGACTATGTTCAAGTCTGTGTTCCAGCAAATGAATCTGACCAAACATAAAATGCCTAAGATATTTAGTCAATGATTTATAATCTTTAACATAGATTACAGATCCATTTGAGAAAATGTGCAAGGTAGGAACCTTCTATCAGGAAAACACACGAACACATACACACACATACACACAAACACTCATACAGGCACACAAAATAATTTTGGAGAGCACCCAAGTTTTCTGAAGTCCAATGAAAGTCTCCATATGAAGATCCTTTGTGCTAAGTGTCCTATAAGAGAAGCACTCCATAAATTCAACTTTCCTGTAAAGCAACTTAGAGGACCCTGTTAAGAGTTTCTCCTTGATATTAAGCTGGGAGTAAAAACAGGGTCTGAGGCTGAGTTCTGGTTTGCTTTGCTCCATCTCAGGTCTGGACTGTCTCTAGGATTTGGTGGCTGTGGGCCACAGTGGTCTGAAGGGGGCCTTTGGAGGAAGGTTTGGCTTGCTCATAGAATTTTCTACTGTTTTAGAAAAGTTATGGGACCTCCCATGGGAGATTCTGCCAGTTAAATATCAGTTCTTTCTTTGGCTTCTTATGTTCCTGGAAGATTGAAGCAAATTTTTTCAGTTTTTTTCTTTTTTGTTCAGTAATCATGTTGGGATCCCACAATTTGTTGGACATGGTGCTATACACCAGAAAAACAAAAAGAAAATCCCAGTTTACTGAGAGCTTGCTGACATTTTACTTTACCTTGACTGAATCTTGAGATTGGATTATTGATCAGGGAAGGCTTGACAAGGTGACAGAGGACTGAGTGAAGAAGACCAAAAAAGCCTGCTGCCCCAATTCTCCCTCAGAGCCCAGTCTTGCCTTTTGGTCTGCCCTGAAAATTTTATGCTCAGCACTGTTCCAGCATGTTTGGTCCCACATATGCTTATCAAGCAGGCACTCTGCAGGGTGCCAGGTGACTTAAAAGCAGGTGGCTTGGGGGACTGAGTCTGTCCCCAGGGAACTAATGTTCCCCTTGGAAATCAGAGCCCCACAGTGTTCCACAGAAGAGAGGTCATATGTTTAGAGAGGGCTGATGAAACTTCACTACCATATGGGAGAAGCTAGGGACTGGTGTTGTCCTCAGGTGACTTAGAGATTTTTGCAAATGGGAAGGAGACTAGGAAGAAGAAGGGAGGGGAGCAGAAGGGAATGAAAAAGTTGAAGTGAATTATGTGCACGTACTAACTTCCCATGAGGAATGCAATCTATGTGCTGCAAAAGTGCACTAATAAACTAGTAAATTGAAGAGTATCCTAAGGAAACCTGGAGGACACATGTGGTAAGCTGCTCTTAAGTCTCAGTATTCACAGAGGCCAGCGGTGGCGAACCTTTTAGAGGCAGATGCCCAAACTGCAGCCCAGAGCTCACATATGTCTTGCAGAGTGCCAACACTGCAATTAAACCTGAACACTGTGGTTTTAGTTTATCAAAACAACTCATTCATTAACATCTCTTTGTCTTAAAAGAAAAGCAAGAGTGCTGCAGATTCTCTGTCACTAAGAAAACAATTAGTAGATGGGTACTTTTTAAATGTGTAGAGCAAAGCAGAGAATGTTGGTGAAGGCACCTTCTTCCCGTGTTTCCTGAAGACATTAGCCCTCCTCATCTGCGAGCAGGTGTGCACTCAGCTCCACGAAGGATAATGGATGGTAGTCTTTGACTCAGCGACAGGGAGATATTAAATTCTAGGGACTTCCGTGTCATTTTTTTGCTATGAAGGATTTAAATATCACTTTGTCCTCTCTATACTTTGAATAGCACAAAGGTTGAGAATACATTTGTGCATTGCTTCATTGGCTAAATCCATATCAATGGTTATTTTTAAAGATAAAAAATGGAAACTTCTTTTTTAATATGTAGTTATACTTTACTTTGAGAAAATTCTCCAACTGAGAAGAATTGACATCCTGATAACTCAATTATCCGGGCCTTTTCCCCTCTCCTTTTGAGTACAGTACTGACCTCTATAAAACCATCTCATGGTGAAAGAGCTGATCCAGCTTGTAGGGTGCAGGACTAAAGATTTTCAGAATCCACAGGGGAAGGCTGAGTTCTGGGAGGAATTCAAAGATCCATAAGAAGGTGGTGTTGGAAACCACATGTCGCAGAATAGAAATAACCCAGGATTAGAGCGTGGCTGCTGGCTCTCCCAGATGCCTGTGCAGGTACGCCTGGGGACTGTGATTAGGGGGTGAGGATTGGGGTGCCAGAAACCTGCGGAACCTCCGCGAGCCTCCCACTAAGTCCTGCCTCTCCCTCCGAGGGCTTTTGGCCCATCTAAGCACACACATCCTTCCATCCTCTGATTTTCACAGAGCTCACCACTCATCCTAGCACTTACTCACATGCCAGCCTTTCCTGTTATTTAAGGGTGAGGAGCACATATGGCTTGGCTCCTCCGTGCAAGCGTATGACGATGCAAGTTCAGAAACCCTTTTCTGTAGTCCCTACACTCTGGTGCGGCTGATGCTCCATTACTGTTTACAGAACTGCATGTAACTGTATTAAAGTGACATATTCACCCTAGATTTCACCACCTCAAAGCTGCCTTGATAATTTCCCTTTTCATGTAGCTTTGTTGGTCTCCTATTTCTTTCCCTCAGGCCTGAAGTCCCTACACGGCCTCACCTTCTGGGACTGCTGGAAAGATACTAATTCTCACAGGCCGTTTGTTGTTCTTTCTTGCTTAGTTCAGTTTCACTAGTATTGTCACCTGACTCCTTTCCTATAATCAAAGGGAGGTTGGAGACGTTTCCTCTAATTTAGACCATGCCTGTGGATTTGCCAACATCTGCTCTTGCCCAGGACACTAGATGGCGTTGCCACAGATGCAGCATGTGCTTGGCTTGGGGCTGCTTTCCCTGACCTTCTAGAATGTGCGGGGGGTAGATCATAGTGGGGCTGATCTTACACGGAGAGCAGCAGCCTCCCGAATCCATAGGGACCTGTTCTGGTGCCCACTCATCTGATGTAGCTGCTGTTCACATCCCTGTAGGGCCCCAGGGTTCTGATGCAAGTCCTGGTTCCACTGAGTGACAGGTGTGACCAACGGCTGCATGAGTTATTTCCTTTGGAAACCACAGCTGTGGCTGAGGCCAACGGATGGCAACGGTGCCACTGGGCTTTCGAGGAGCAGTCTGCTTGGCTATCTCCAGCCTCAGGAAAGGGCCTTTAGACTTGATGAAAATAGCCCAGGAGGCTGGGTTTCAGTGGCAACAGAAAATATCCAGAGATGGAAAGCACACAGCAGGGGCAATAAAGCAGGACTTTGGAGGCAAGGTTTTGGCATGTCACATCTAAGGTCTGTTACATTTTAGCTTTGTTACCTGAGCCATTTTTGTCAAGCTTCTTTGAACCTCAGTTGCCTAACAGGCAAGGTGGGGGTAATGTCTATTTTATGTTTATTGTAAAGATTGACTGAGACACAGCATTAAAGCACTTTGTACTGTGTCTAATACATTTGATCTTCAATATTTTTAGGCCTTTATTATAATTATTATTTCAGAAGGTCAGACAAAATGTACACTGACTGATAATTCATAGCTTTCTTCAGTCTATCTTGTCTGAGTGACAGGGAGTGACAACGATATCCATGTCATCATTGTTGTAAGTCTCTTAGAACGAGACCTGGCATATAGGATTAGCTTTCATTATTTTTATCATTATCATTGTTTCATTTTTTAAGGTCCCTGAGTATCATCCTAACATGTTGCCATGGAGTTGCCTTGTTTTGGTTGGGATCTTGAATTTGGTAGGGCTGCCAAAGCAAAGGAAGTGGCAATAGCTATTTCTAGTGAGTTGGATGTTTGCAATATTTTGTTCTCAAATTAATTCCTCAAATAGAATCAAAATTTCTAGAGCCATAGAGATTTCTACAGTAACAGAACCCAGTCCATTTTGACTAGTACAGAACTCTAAACTGTAGATCACAGAATCACCTGCCATAAGAATGTGTTTTTGAAGGACAGATGCCTTTCAACCCAAGAGCACTTGCTGGCCAATTTCAATAGTAGGTTTTAATGGCTTAACATACTCAGCTTTTTGGATCAGCATTTAAATACTGCAAAACATTAGTAAAGAGATAAGCTTGTATTGAAAAGAAATGAAAACATTAGAAAACCCCAATCTAAGAAATGAGCACATTTGGGATGCATGAGTAAGTCATTTCTTATAAATTAAGAGGTTCAGGTGTTCCATCTTCCACTAAATGCTTCACTCCTATATCAGCAGGCTTTTGTCTATGCTCATCTTCTTGTGCTCTGCTTAAATATGGCTCCTGGATTATGTTCCATGTCTCTGAGGCATACAAACCAGAAGGAAGGAGCCAGAACTCTGATTCTCAGCCTGTCGTGGAAGGGACAGCTTTAGTTTATTTTAAACATTAACCACCCAATGGAACAGTCATTTGTGTCTAGATTTTGGCACATTTGTTTTTTTCTAATACCTTTTTGAGAGTTGGGCTCACTTTTTGTTTTTTCTTTTGCATTTACATAGAGCTGAAGAAGACATTGTTGATAGCAGCTATTGAAGCAGCAAGATCTACAAAGACCAGCACCTTAAAAGAATATGTTGGAAATACAACCACACTGATGATAACTTTCTCTTGACTCCTAAAGGTCTAGATTCTTTGGGTGCATCTCTGTCTTAGAGACAAGTTTAAGTTAAAAGCAAAACAAGAGTTGTGATGAATTCTTTAGACTATCTATTCCAAAAGTTTCTGTTGTCCAATATGGGGTCCTCACATCAGGTTGATACAGAGAAGTAAAACTCTCAACCTGACCTGTGTTAGTTTGTGTTCTCTAAAGCCAAAGAATGAATTTTAGGAACAAACAGAGGTTGAGGATAAAATTTTATTGGAAAGAAAAGTTTCTGTCAGAGAGGGACAGAAGGGGGGCCCGAGTGGGTTGCCCAGGAAGCTGCCTCTTTCTGGGTATTTTTGTAGGCAAAACCATGTGGGACTAAGGTAGAGAGGATGTGGGGTGGGACAAAACTATGGTCAAACAATGGGATTACAAGCACCATTGCTCAGGTAAAGTTGATTAGGCCCAGGACCAAATGGGGAAGCAAATTATGTATTAAGCAGGCATGAATATGGGACAGGGTCTCTTCCTCTTGGGGGTTGGGCTAGTGACTCACTTGTGTCTTTTCAAATGATTGCTTCCTATTTAGAATATCAATCCTAGGTGCTACTCTTTTAACATTTGTTTGGCCTTTAGGTCTGGTTCACAGCAGGAGCCTCTGTCACTCCCAGAGTTGCAGACATCTTGTTTCCTGCATTCTCTTTCGAGGGCCTGGCCCTGCCTGACTGCCTAAAAATATTTCTGTCTAACTCCACTGCCTACAACAAGGTGAGGGTTAGAATGACACCAGAAGAAAGTTTGAGACCAGTCCTCTGGAGGGAAGAGAAAGGTGGAAAAAGAGAGATTGGACTCAATGGAGACATACAGCTCTAGGAATCTTTATGACAGTCAGGTCTAGGAAGGAATTCTTAAAGCCTAGAAAGAATGGGCCAAAATGTGGGCCTTCTGAAAAGCAAAAGAGCCCACCTCTTTACTTCACATACATCTGAATAGCATGTGTGCAGCACATGTGATTATGTGAATGAGCTTGTTATTAAAAGATGAAGCTAAAAACTAAAAAGACCTGGGTAAAGAGATTGGAAAGGATAAACTCTTCTACTGAGGGAGTCAGCTCCCTAAAATTTATCATAGAGGCTCATGGCTAGCAAGGACGTTGTGTGATTTTACTTTTGCTTTGGACTAAGTCTACTTTTGGTCCCTCATGCAGGAGAAATGATCTTCTTGTGTTCATGTTTCCCAAAGGGACACTCTGTAAATGGTGTCTGATTTTTCATGTGCAGGAAGTTCTTCTTACACTCTAAACTGTATTTCTCTTACTGTATCTTAAGTTTCTCC
Organism: Ctenomys sociabilis; assembly: GCA_004027165.1. Classification (NCBI taxonomy): domain Eukaryota; kingdom Metazoa; phylum Chordata; class Mammalia; order Rodentia; family Ctenomyidae; genus Ctenomys; species Ctenomys sociabilis. The sequence goes on along the minus strand of PVKA01002017.1, from coordinate 11,196 downwards.
CTTTCTTGAATTGTCCTCATTCTGTTTTCATGGACCTTCTTATCTTCCATTTTCTAAGACCAACCCTAATTACTTCAGTTCTTTTCCAAGGAGATGATTTCTTCCAAACCTTGTGTCATTTCTGAGTGTATCTCTGTACTCACATAGGTATTTTTGTGGCTAGAAGGAGAGTCCTTCTGGGATGGTATTTTTACCCTGGGGTGGATCTGTGCTGTGAATAACCTGAGCCATTCTGGAACTATCCCCAGACCGGGCAGGTGGCGGCCCCATTTGCTCTTTCCTGAGCGCCAAGGCAGAGAAGCGACTCTGGCTCCTTCTCTCTGGACCGCGTGCCTCCGGAACACGAAACTCAGTCACAGACACCATATTTAAACAGAGCATGGAAAGGACAAAAATAGACTAAAAACCTGTCCATGTGGGCCAGGAAAGCTGCATTTCCAATATGCTGTTAACAAGACCCTGCTGAGATTCAGACAGCAAGCAGTTAGGGTAGAACCTGGGTGGTGAGTAGCACCCCCACCCCTGATTCTGTCCTATGCATCAGCATGGTGAGCAAGGGGCCAGACCTAGGGCAGGGAAGAGCAGAGAAAGGCCCTTTCCTATAGTATGGGGAGCTTTGACTTAAACAGCTAGAATTATTAGAAGTACAAGTGCCCATATGATGAAGGGCTAGGCTTTATGGTGTAGAACAGTAGTTTATAAATATTTAAGGCTAAGGAATTTCTCAGATAAAATTTTGGAAGTTCAATAGGCAAAACAAATGTCAAAGAATGACTGCTGTGCTTTTTGTGGTGGTACTGTGTAGTGGGTAATGCTCAAGCCTGGGGATAAAATGCAGTCATGGATAGCACCTTCCTAAGAGGCTACCACCAGGTTGCTAGGAAACCACTGCCCACTACCATCAAAGATGAATGATGAAGGGGAGTGTGCCCCACATCTTCCCTTGGTTCTTACCATTGCATGGGTGTTCCAACTCTCTGGAACATAAGTCGATGACACTGGGAGGAATAGACTTCTAGACACTGGTGCATCTGATGAATGTGATTAATGTTAATCAGAAACTGTGGACAAAACTACCTGAACCTAACAGTAAGGGGAGATGTTTGGGGGCCATTCCATTCCGTGCTGACTGGACAGGTTGGTACTCCCATTCAATCTAAACCCCAGAGACAATGAGGTAGAATAATAGTTGTGAAGGAGACTATAGTAAGTATTCTATCCAGAAAACTCTGACTGGGCTGTTCTTTTCTTTCTTTCCTCCCCCACATTGGGGCAAATGGTAACTGGGATAGGAAGGGATAGGCTAGATCTTCTCTCTATTCTATATGACTGGATTTGGGCTTTGATCTAGAGCAGGAAGGAGGAGGAGGAGCTGGTCTGAATTAGATATGGTGGGGTACAAAGTGGGAGAGCATGGCTTAGCATGTTCTAGGTCTTGGGTTCAGTCCAACATATTCATATACACAAAATGTGAGAATGAAGTTGTATAATTGATGCATACAATCACTGGAGCTAGATAGAGAAGGGGGTTCTAGGAAAGGAAGGCTGTAGCCTTGTTTTCTGAGCAAGGGTGTTAGACTCCCTTTTCTGGTTCCTCACCTTGGCCTAAGGTTTATTTTGACTTCACATGAATCAACTTCAATTTGCCCTGATGAAAGTAATTTATGGGGCAGACTGAAGGTCACTGCTTGCATTTAATGGACTACCTGTGGACTAGCAGGAAGATCTGGTTCTGTATTTAACTGTGGTCAGAATTTCAGACTTATTTTTATATTGAATAAGGGTCAATTACGATCCAATTCAATTTCTACTCCAAATTCAAGTTATATTTCTTATGTATCTACTGTTTGATTCTGTGCTAGGTTCGTTCATGAAGAATACAAGAAAAGGAGAATAGGATAAGAAAGGGCATGTCCACTCTTAGTGGCCTTGTCGATACTATTATCCTTACCCATCTACCTCTTGCACCCCAGAGCTTCCATCACATACATTGCATTCCATTTCCCTGAGACACCTTTCAGGACCTTTGTGGTGAAATTCTAGCCCTTCCCAACTCCCTAGGGTCCTGTATTGCTCAATGCAGGCTCTCAAAGTGATCATGTCTGCCTCATCCCAACAAATCATGTTGAAAACAGCTCAAGAACAAATGTATGCAGCCAAGGGTAGACATGCTGTGTCTTGTGGTCAGTAAAATCTTATTGTCTTGGGAAATTTTGCTTTCAAAACATCCTAAAGAGTTTCTGACACTAGAGACCTTCCTTTTATGTAGCTGTGGTCTTTGGAGGTCTTGACTTCACTAACTTGGGAGACATTGTTGGCTATATGGGATCAATCATAGGAGGGACAGCAGGAAATACTCTAGTCTAAGATTCACCCAAAACTCAAGAAGCAAATGTTCCTTCAAAGGAAACAGAAGCTTCAAACCTCTAAACTCTGGACCTGCAGACCTGGTACAATGTCACTTCTTCCAGTCGTTTGGTCACTACAGGTCATTTACTCTACTAATTTTCTTGGGAAGAGTAGTAGATGATTTCTGACAAACTGTAATCTACTGCTCATTGATAGGAATAAAATCACGCATGCTTGGAAGTCAAGTGTGAAAACCAGGGTGTAGTATATTAAATGAAAAGACTTAGAGGATCTTTCTATAATCTTCTTTCAAATCTACTCTCTTCATAGATGGCCTTTGGATTGTTTTCTAAGTACTGGGATTGGAACTCATCATCTTGCACTTGCCAGGCAGCTGCTGTGATGCTGAGCAATATCTCCAGCCCTGGAATTATAATTTGAAAGCTAGCATAGCAGTTGTTTGGTGGATGAAAATAACAAAAGAAGAGACAACTGTGTATTCAGCGGTAATCTCCTCTACATCAGTGACTATGACTCGCCATTTGGATTGAGGGTTTGGTTGTTCTCAATGGCTTTCCTAGCACCAATTGTGGGGGCAGCTAAAAGCTGACTCATCAAAGTATCCCCATGTTGGAACTGAAGCAGAGAGGAAACTAGATCTTTTGAGGAGTCTGCTCACCCATTATCTTCTTTTTCACCATAGCAAGAACATTGTGCCTCCCTTCACAGCCTTGAGCCTTCCTTATCAATGGAGTCATGCCCTTGCTTGTCTGTGATTCCAAGCTGGTGTTATCTGAGGAACAAGCAGGTGTTTGTAGAAAGGTGACCTTGGCCCTTGATTACTGACATGGTCTTTTGTTCTTGTGATTCATTTTTCCTGGAATGGAGTTGGTTTCTATTATGAAATGGCTATGAGGCCTCAGGCACCAACTTAGATACCACCGTCACTTATATAGGCAAATCCCCCTATCAGGAGCAGAAAAAATTACTGCGTACGTTGGGCGCTTTTTGCCAGAGCTGTAGTCAACCTTTGTCACCATGATTTCCTTTATAAGAAGGGCAAGTGAGTGCAATAGGTCCGTGCCACACTTGCTTCCTTAAAGAAGATTAGGCCTGTAGGCAAACAGAGCGCGCCTTGTTCTGGTGACTTTTCTGATCTCAGTCTGGAAAACTGATTCTCATCTATTCCAGGAAGTCGGTTGGAAAGCCTTTGGTGAGTAGGAAGTAACTTGGTGCAGTGTGCCAGTGCGGGTGAGATGATGAGCTTCTTTAAACTGTTGTGAACATAAATTTAAGGTTATCATGCTTCATTTCTTCATGTGTCTATTCTCTTAATTCTTGTATCTCTTAAACCTTACAGAGAAGTGTAAGGATTAAATGTATGTGGAGTATGTGTATAGGTGTGCACACACACTTCTGAACCTCCATTCAGAGGGAAAGAGTTATTGTTAGGGCTCTCCAGTCCTGAAAAGTGTAGCTTCAAATTAAATCCCCAAATAGGAAGAGTTCATATGCAGGTGAATTTAACATGGATATATAAATACACATATCTGTATAAGCCAATGAACAAAATTATGTTGGAGCAATTTTATAGAGATGCATCATTGGAGTCCAGGAATATAGCTCAGTGGAATAAGTGCCTGCCTGGCAAGTGCAAAGTCCCAAGTTTGAGCCTGGTACCAACATTAGTTTGTTTGTTTGCTTGTTTGTTTGTTTTGGATTTTAAGGAAGGGTCTACACGGTGTTCAAGGTCTCACTACTAGGTCAGACTCATAGTGATCTGCCTCTTTACAGCCTCGCAGAGCTGAGATTACAGGAACATGCCACCACATACTGTTTCAATCCCCATCTCAGTGTGCCCCTTGGTTGGGGCCAGCATAGCAGGCCTGGGGATTAAAATCACAGCCCCTGCATCTACTTGCAGGTGCTTTAATCTACCGAGCTATTTGGCTGGCCCCCAGCATTAGTTTTACCACAAAATTAAGTTTGGCATCAGTGCTGTCCTGCAAGCTCCATGCAACCACTAGAAATGTGGCCAGTAACTGACAGGCCACTGCATTTGTAGGTAGAAGACTGTACTGAATCACATGCCAATAAAATTTCAGAGTTTAATGCAGGACTGACCCAGAACACATGACCTTCCGTACCCTTCAGAGCATCAGGACCCAGGGAAGAACCTTACTCTGATTAGACCTGTGTCTCAGTTACTCTTCTCTCATTGCTGCGATAAATACCTAATACTTAAAATGAAGGAAAGAAAGGTTTATTTAGCTTACAGTTCCTGGAGGTTTCAGCTAAACTGCCTCAAAGGCTGAATGCCACATGGCAGAGGGCAGCCTTTCATGGTGGTGGCAAAGAGCAGAGAGCAGCAGTTCATAGCAGCAGAAAACAACAAAAAGCAGAGGGAAGGGCAGCAGCTGTGGCTTCTAGCCAGCCCCGCTCCCCTCCTTATATTACAAACAAGCTACCCTCGGGGCTGAGCGTGTAGAACTCACACAAGGTCCATGCCTTCCTCTTGCACAGGATGAGGGTGTTTACAAACTAAGAATCCTGGCTTCTCTGCTGAGTCACTGAAATAACTTCTAAACTTCTCAAGTTGACACAGTGTATCAACCAGTACAACCTGTAATGATGGAAAGAAAACATTCAAAATCCAGACATGTGATGAAATTATGGGAGCAAGATGTGTAGAGCAATTCCTTGAGCACCTCACCTATCCTGGGGATTCCTCATGAAGTCCACTTATTCATATAGTAGCCCAGAAAGCATGAATATGGAGGCATTTGTGTTTGGATCAGTCACAACTGCTTAAAAAAGCTTTCCTCATGGCTGTGTCAGACGTATCAGCACTTATTTTTTTCCATTTATTTTTATTTTATTGAAATACAAATGTCAATCAGACAGTTTCAAAACACCATAACCATACAGAGTCGATGAAATAATACATTGCAAACTGTTTTCATAACGTTTTGGTATTGTACAAGGTGCATATATGATATTATATTTACAGGTTTTTATATAGCTGAATTATATCAAAGATTCAATAATTATT